>JAVSCE010014583.1:0-13734 GCA_032199065.1 Smutsia gigantea | reverse complement strand
GGCTGTGAACACACCGCGGTCCCCCCGCCTCCCGCAGAGCACAGCCCCCGCACAGGGGGGAGCTTGGAGGGGGTGTGAGGTTTAGGGAATGACATCAACTAGCCACAAAAAGCCCAGGGGCAGATGAGGGGGAGCCGGCCGGACGCTCAGGAGCTGGTGACAGTGGTGGGCTCAGAGTTCCCTGGTGGGGTGGCGGGGGGAGCGACAGCCATTCTTCAGTCAGTACCATGAAATCGCGTGTTTAATGGGATGTACGGCTGCATCCATACTTCAGGAACAAAATGGAAGAGGGGTTGAAAACATGGATGTGTGCAGAGGGCACATCCTTGCTACTGGCCACCTCCATGCCTCCATGTTTCACCCTCCTACCTGGCTCCAATGCCTCCTGCCGCAGGAGGGCTTTGTCCAGGGCACTGAGCCCCACCCTGTCCTGTCCCTCCCAGTGATGCGGCCGGGGTTGTGGGTGCGGGGCTCGGTGGAGGTGGCCAGGGTGTGTGGTGCGGGGCCCGGTTGAGGCTGCCGGTTTGGGGGGTGCAGGATCCAGTGCATGCAGCCGGGGTGGGAGGCTGTGGGGCCCAGTGGAGGTGGCCGATGTGGGGTTGCTGGGCCCGTTGGTGGCGGCCAGGGTGGGTGGCAAGCCTGGTGCCGGCCCCGGGGCCCAGAGGGCTGCTGCGGTGCCTACTGTTTGTTTGTGTGCCTCGTGAATTTTTTGGTGAACATGGACAACTGGATCTAATAAGTGACTCAGAATCTCCCCTCCCCTGGGCTTTTTGTTTTTGTTTTTTTTGTTTCTTTCATTGTTACCAGCTGTGTCCGTGGCCAGGGCCAAACTGAGTTATGAACTTAATGTCTTCTCTGAGCCTTTCTCTCATCATACATGGTTTTTAATTTTACCATTTTGCAGTTGTTTTTGAATGCCTTAGTCCTTATGTCTAGTCCCTGAAAGGAGAAAAGCGAACAATAAAGGGAGGCACAAAATGCACTGGCCCTGGAGCTCTCCTGGAAGTCCCTGGGCTGAGGCGGTGCTTGCCACACCGGAGGGGCGTGGCCTTGTGTGTGTGTCCACCTCTGTTTCTGCCCGTCAGGGGCCACAAGCAGCGTTTGGCGGTCAGAGCAGAGACTCGCCATTTGGAGGATAGGGTCCGTTTTGCCCACCTGGCTCCCTCAGTCATGTGCCGGCTGCCCCGGGATCACTGCAGAGCCGCTGGCCAGGGCCGGGTGGGTGAGCAGCTGCTACATGGCTAGTGTGCAGGCTGACCCGGGATCACTGCAGAGCTGCTGGCCGGGGGCCGGGTATGTGAGCAGCTGCTACTAGGCTAGTGTGCAGTCTGCCCCAGGATCACTGGAGAGCCGCTGGCCGGGGGCCATGTGGGTGAGCAGCTGCTACTAGGCTAGTGTGCAGGCTTCCCCGGGATCACTGCAGAGCCGCTGGACGGGGGCCGGGTATGTGAGCAGCTGCTACTAGGCTAGTGTGCAGGCTGCCCCGGGATCACTGCAGAGCCGCTGGCCGGGGGCCGGGTGGGTGAACAGCTGCTACTAGGCTAGTGTGCAGGCTGCCCAGGGATCACTGCAGAGCCGCTGGCCGGGGCCGACTGGGTGAGCATCCGCTACTAGGCTAAGAGCTAACCGAAGTGAGCTGCAGGGTATTGTCTGAGCCTCCCCCACAAGCCTTCAGCAGAGACCAGGGTTCCAAGCAGTTGCTTCAGAGACTCTCCCGGTGCAGTCATTGTCCAGGTGGGGAGTTCCTGCCCTGCCACCTGCCCTGAATCCCCTCTGGGTGGGAAGTCTGTCCAGGCTGTCAAGGACAGTTTGGAGGCCCAGGTTGGACAGCAGTGAGCCAGAGTCAGAGTCTGTGGCCATGGGCAGACCTTGGCTCCTGGCTGTCATCGGTGGACATCTTGCTACCTTGCAGAGATGTCACATGGCACGTGTCTGCCAGTGCCCACCGGAGCCAGAGGCCTGTGAGGGCTAAGCCTTCAGCTGGCTGCCTGCCCCTGGACACAGCTCGGGCCCCCTCCTTCCTCCATCCCATGCACGGGTAGCATGCCACCGCCAAGCTTGCCTGGACCGAGCCAGACAAGGCCTTCCTGTATGCGCCTGGATTCTGGTGAGAAGAGACAGGTGAGCAGGTGGCAGTCGGAGACGAGGTGGGCAGCAGGTGGGCAGTGCTGCGTGAGGACGGCAGCACCCCAGTGGTTCCCCATCGAGAGCCATCACAGATGCGCCCACTCGACCCAGATGGTGCAGAGACATGGGGGAGGGGAATTGGAACAGTCATGCAAACCCCACAACACAGGCACGGCCAGTTAAAGGGACAGGAAGCCAAGCTAAGTACCATCGGAGGGTCTCACTGGGCAGACGAGGGCTAGACTCGTGTCTCTGAGCACGGTGTGGGTCTTGATGTCGTCTCTGACGGTGTCATGGGAGCAGCCTGATCTGTTCTGAGGCTGGTGGGAGGACTGACGGAGGGGAGGGAGGGCCCCAAGCACTCCCATGGTCCACAGTGGAGCCAGCCGGGGGAGCGCGGAGGAGAAGCCAAGGAGGTTGAAGGCCCACGGACCTCACGCCAGGCGAAGAGAGGCTTTGAGGAGGGCGCAGGTGCCCGTGTGTGCAGAGGTGGGTGGAGAGAATGCAAGCTGACCACCTGCCCGGGGCGGGGTGTCAGGGGATGCAGGCGGGAACTGGTTTCAGTGACTGGATTCCTGGGAGAAGGAGCGGGGCCTGTGGTGCTCTGGCAGGGCCGCCAGTGTGCAGGAGGTCAGTGATGGTCTGTGTGCAGCAGCAGGAGCATGCAGGCCACTTGTGGGCTGAGGGCGGGCAAGGTGCCAGGAGGTGGAGGGAAAGGAGAGGCACAGAAGGGAACTTCCGAAGGGCGGAACCACCAGGAGAGCTCTCCTGCGTCCCTGGGTGCACCCCTGCCTGTGAGGCCTGAGCTCCTGCATTAACCCAGACCTTCTGCACAGCCCCGTGTCCCTGGATATCAGCTCTGCGGCACAGGCCACAGTGTGCTGGAGCGGGAGGCCAAAGGTGCGGGCAGTGGACTGCAGGATGAGGGCAGTGGTCAGAGCAGGACCCCTGAGGGAGCACCCGCGGTGCTGGCAGGCCTGGGCGTGGCCCTGGCGGTGGCTAAGGCCTGCTGGGAGCCCCCAGGGGTGAGCATGCCACGTGTTGCCATGTAGGGGGGCAGAAGTCTGGTGCGAGGCTCTGCCGGGCCCCTGAGGAGGAGGAAGGCAGCTCCCCAGAGAGCAGCAGGAGCCACAGGCCTTGCAGGTTGAGGGAGAAGCCGGAGGCCTATGTGTCCAGAGCAGATGCCCACTGGCAGGTGCCTGGCTGTGGGTCCAGGGGGATGCGGGCACAAAAGTGCCTGGGCTGAAGCAAGGGGGCAAGGGGACTGCAAGGATGCTCTGGCTGCTGGCCGAGGCCAAGGGAAGGCTGGAGCCTGTTCACTGCGGTGGGCTCGGGCCTGGGGAAGCGGCTGGGGGCCCAGGCTGGCCAGAGCTTCCGATGGAGAAGTCGCTGCGGGCTGCAGAAGAGACGTGAGCCTGGGGCTCAGGTGCATGTGGGGGGAAGAGACCAGCTGGCAAACAGCCCAAGGGGTGTAGGTGTGTCCTTTCCTTTTTTCCTAATTGAAATTCATGACGTAAAGTTCACAGATAAAATGGAACGATTCTCGGCACTAGCAGCAGCCCAGAGCTGTGCACCCGCCTCCTCGGTCTCGCCCCAAAGGACAGATTTCACAGCCAAGGGAGCAGATGAGAGGCGGCAGGGCCGCGGGGCAAGGATGGCCAGCCAGAGGCTGCACGTCCAGGAAGCACGCGGTGGGGCACTTGGGCCACGTGTCTGCCATGGCCTCTGGGGGAGCCCTCGGGGCGGGAGTGGCATCCGCGGCTTGGTGTGGCGAGAGGCGGCAGCTGCACGGTGCCGGTGCAGGAGTTGGACCTGGGTTCTGGCAGCCTGCGTGGGTGCTGATGGCGGGGACCAGGACAGGGGCCATGACGGGGGCAGTGGGCAGGGAGTGTGTCTGCCAGGGCGGGGCAGGGGGGGCGGGCTGGGGCCTGAGCTCTCAGGTGAGAGGTGGGCGGGCGGCACCCACTGTATGTGACACCCCCTGGGGTGATGGGAATCCTCAGGCTCCGAAGCCGATCAGCCTGCCCTGGGGCCGAGATTGCTTCCAGCAGCAGGATAAACAGAATGAACAAAGCAGAGTGTGCCCACTGGGCGGGCGGCGGGCCCCGTGGGGACAGGAGGGGGCGCGGCCTCCCAGGTCAGCGTTCAGGACAGGTGGGTGGCCTGCCTTTTGACGTCCCCCAGGGGTCGCCTGGGGCTGCAAACAGAGCACAGGGACACCAACTGGCAGATGCAGTGAATGTGACTGGGTGGTGGGGAGACCAGCTGTGGGCGGAGGCTCTCTGGGGAGGCATCAGAGTCAGACACACTGTGGGGAGGCTGGGCCTGGGTGGGGCAGTGGGGAGGAGGGCAGAGCCGGGGGTGGGGTGGCCAGGGCCCAGGGCAGCCCTCAGGCTGAGGACAGGTGGTGAAAAGTCACCAGCAGGGGACGTGTCTTAAAGGGGTTGCCCTGGCACCTTGGCCAGCGGACCGGGGGGCTCTGCAAACAAGGCCGAGTGCCGGAAGTGGAGGGCTGAGCTGGGAGGTGGGCTGGTGGCCTGCCCTGACCACGTGCTCACAGCTCCCCTGAGCTGGGTTAGGCCCCCAGAACCAAGGCCCTGAGGCCCCGGTGTCTCTGGGCTGCCCCCCACCCTTGCTGTCCCCCGTTGGGAGGCACTGATGTCTGCTGACCCCGGGGCAGGGTGCAGGCTGGGGCTGGGGTCCCTGGTGGGCACCTTGCCTTCCCCACAGCCCAAGCCCACACAGCCAGCTGCACCCCAGAAGCAACCGGCCTCACTGCCTCACCACCCCCAGCCTGCTCGCCTAGGAGGTGGGAGCCCGGGTACCCCATCCCCACAGTGAGTCTGCTCCCAGGGCTGCGGCCAGGGGCCATCGGGATGACATGGCTGGTTTTCTCGGGAAACTTCTCTATTCCAAGTGCCAGGTAGAAACTGTGTCCTCTGCCAGTGACTGAGTCCCTGGCCTCCACTGCCTCTGGTGGCCAGGGCCGGGCATGCCCCGAGGGCGCCCACCAGAAGGGGAAGGGCCCTGGAGGTCTTAACTGCAGCTCCAGAGCTTCCCCTTCCCGTCCACCGGGGCCCCTCATGCCTGCTGCAGAAGGCCCCACCACACCAGCAGGGAGGGTGTCCAGTGTCCTCGGGCATGGCAGGCGGGCCCCTCGCGGCCTGGGGCGGGCAGGTCCCTGACCCAGGAACCACAGGTGCCCGCCGCCCTGCTCAGCCACACAGCACAGGCGGCGTGGCCTGTGGCCCTGGTGCTTGGGGTCTGAGGGGGGCTGTCACCTCCCTGGCCCCAGGTGGGGTCTCTGGAGGTCCCTGAAAGGAGGTGCGGGGCCCTGTCCTCGGTGGGGCCTGGAGCTGGCCTGACCTGTAGCGCAGCCACCTCCCCGCCATATTGTCATGGAGCAGGTGTGCCCAGGTGTGCCCATGTGACCAAGCGCCCACAACCCTGGGGGTGCGGGCTCCTGGGCCCCTCGGGCTGCAGTGCCCTCAGTGTGGGGTCATGCTGTGCTCTCAGATGGGCATGGGGGCACATTTGCCAGCTTTGAGGGTGACCACAGCCTGGCCTCCCAGGGGCCCCCAGGGAACCCCACTCAGGCCATTGGCCCCTGGACGTAGACCATCCTGGCCTAGGAGGCTTGCCTCACACATGGGGCTCCTCTCAGAGACACTCCGTCTCTTCTGGAGCGGCCCCGGCCCTGGCTCCACCTTTACACAGGTGTGCTGAGGGGGCAGCGCTCACACCCCACATCCCAGCTCACCATGCACCCCCTCACATGGCCGCAGCTCGGTGCGGGAACTGCAAACCTATGGGGAAGCAGACACGCTTGTGCCTGGACGCTCCAGCCCGCATGGCCTCGGCGGCTGTGGGCACTGCCCACATTTGCGTCATTGGGGGCCCACATGTGTTTGTGCTGAGCCTCTCCAAGTGGACTAGACATCAAAATGTCACCCCTGAGTGGCCCCCTCCTGCCATCGTCCTGCCTCCCAGACGCCTGTTTGTCCACTCAGGTGTCAGGAGAGGGCTTGTCCCAGGGCAGCGAGGGCGATCGGGAGCTGCCCACCGGTGCCAGGAGGCAGGGACCCCCATTAGGGCCACAAGCCAGTGAACCCAGGCATCACGGCACCAGCCCCCACTGCACAGACGGGGACACTGAGGACAGAAGGGGCCCTCCCTGAGCATCCGGCCTTTGCCTTCCAGATCCTGAATGGGCCTCCCACACCCTGAGAGTGTTTGTCTGCCTGAGCTGCTCTGGAGTCCACCGGAGCATGCCCCAGGTCAGCAAGGTCAAGTCAGCCCGCCTGGACGCCTGGGAGGAAGCCCAAGTGGAGGTATTGCACAGGACAGGGGAGGAGGGGTGAAGGCGGGTGGGGAGAGACCAGGCGGTGCCACTGCCCCGTGGGGGTCCCTAGCCCCTCTGGGTCATGGACCCCTCCATGGTCCCTTTGTCCCTGGTGCTCTGGGCTCCTGGCCAGGCCTCCTAGCGGCCTGCACTGCTCCTGTGCAGCTGCCCTACGCTGTGCATCCCATCCAGGGCTGGCACTTCATCTGCCGCCCTCTCAGGCAGCTGCAGTCTTAGAGTCAGTGAGCGATGGCCAGAGGGACGGCCAAGCCCTCCATGGGCAGCTCCTGGCTCGGGCCCTTGAACCCCAATACCTGGACTACACAGTACACAGGAACACTGCGTGGAGCAGCTCCCAGCCGGACAAGCCCTCTTGTTCTTCGTTTTTGACCTCTAATCCTTATGGGGAGCCATGAGTGTAAGAAAAGTGAAAATGCTCACCCACCCACCCATCCATCCATCTACTCATCCATCCATCCAACCACAAATGCACCCATCTACCCACCCACCCATCCATCCATCCACCCACCTATCCACCCACCCATCCATTCATTTACTCATCCACCCATCCACCCACCCATCCACCCACCAACACATTAACCCACCCATCCACCCAACCATCCACCCAAATACCCACACATCCATCCTTCCATCCACTCATCTTTCCATCCACCCACCCACCCATCCACCCACCCATTCATCCACACACCCACCCATCCACCCACCTACCCACCCACTCATCCATCCTTCCATCCACTCATCTATCCACCCACCCACCCACCCATCCACCCACACATCCACCCACACACCCATTCATCCACCCACCCATCAGTTCATTTACTCATCCCCCCACCCACCCTTCCACCCACCCACCCATCTAAACACCCACCAATCCATCCATCTACTCATCCATTAACCCACCCATCCACCCACCTACCCACCCACCCATCCATCCATCCATCCACTCATCCATCCACCCACACAACAATCCACCCACCCATCCACCCACCTACCCACCCACCCATCCACCCACCCATTCATCCACACACCCATTCATCCACCCACCCATCCATTCATTTACTCATCCACCCACCCACCCATCCACCCACCCACCCATCTAAACACCCACCAATCCATCCATCTACTCATCCATTCACCAACTCATCCACCCACCTACCCACCCACCCATCCATCCATCCATCCACTCATCCATCCACCCACACAACAATCCAACCACCCATCCACCCACCTACCCACCCACCCATCCATCCATCCACGCACCCATCCATTCATCTACTCATCCACCCATCCACCCACCCACCCATCCGTTCATCTACTCATCCACACATCCACCCACCCACCCATCCATCCACCCACCCACCCATCCATCTTCTCATCTTTCCACCCACCCACACACGCACCCATCCACCCACCCATCCACGCACCCATCCACTCACCCACCCATCCATCCACCCACCCACCCATCCATTCATCTACTCATCCACACATCCACCAACCCACCCATCCATCCATCCATCCATCCATCCACTCACCCATCCATTCATCTACTCATCCACACATCCACCCACCCACCCACCCACCCATCCATCCATCCATCCACTCACCCATCCATTCATCTACTCATCCACCCACCCACCCACCCATCCATCCATCCATCCACCCACCCATCCATTCATCTACTCATCCACCCTCCCATCCATCCACCCACCCACCATCCATCCACCCACCCTTGTTTGTTGAGTACTCATATGGGAGGGCTGGCGAGGCTACTGGCCCTGGAAAGCCTTAATTGGAGACGGTTGAGGAGCAGACACACACGGGTGGTGGCCGGGGCTGGGCAGCAGGCAGGGCCTCGCAGTGTAAATGAAGTTGTGAAGGGAGAGGGACGTGGCTCTGCAGGCTGCCCAGGTCCGGTGCAGGAAGGCTGAGGACTGGGTCGCAGGGGGTGGAACCCCAGGGGCTGCCCAGTGAGGGAAGGTGCAGCCTGAAAGAGCGGTCGCCTGGGGTTGGGGGACAAGGCTGGTGGCCCGTGGGCGCACCCCACCGGAGACATGACCTTGGGGGCGTCACCCTCCCTTGGGGGCTCGTGAGAAATGCGGAGTCCTGGGCCCCCGGGGACAGAGGGGCGCCGCCGCACCTGCCCACTGCTCTGTAGTTAATCACAGGCGTGAGCGGATCTGGGCGCGGGCGCTGGACCGCAGACGGGGGCGGCGCGCTCGCCCGGACTTCCTATCCCTCCCGCGTACCTTCCCAAGCAGCCGTAGCAGGGTGCAGGCCAGCTGTGCCGCCGCTCGTCTGCTGAGGACACGGTCAGCCGCTCTGTGGACGCGGGGTGCAGCCGCTGCTGGGCAGAAGCGCGCTCCCGGGCCTGGCAGGCGCTCTGCTCTCTGTCCGCAGCGTTTCGCCCGTTCTGGGCTCTGACATCGACGGGCCGCTCTGCTTACCGCGTGGGTGTCGGCGCACGGGGCGCCTGGCTCGCCTCCCGGAGAGCGCCCGCGGCTCAGGACAGCGGCCCTGCGGACGGGCTCCGCAGCCGCCTTGCGGGAGGGGCTCCCTGAGCGGAGGACAGCCGCGGCTCACGAGCCGGCCCCGCGAGCGGGCTGCCGAGCGCAGGCCCGGGCAGATTTCGGCCCACTTGCCGTGGTTCTGCCCTCCCCGCGGTGAGGGCGTCCGTCCACACCCCTGCCGGGCCGGCCCGCCTTCACCGCCCGCTACCTCGAGGTGAGAGCCTGTGTCGCCGCTGAGCCCTGCCCCGAGTGGTGCTGGGCATCTTGTGGCGCGTTTGGGGTCATCCGTGTTTCCCTCCCTGTGGCCCTCCTCTGCACGCCCGGCGCCCTGGGCCCCTACGCGGGGGTCTTGCCCTCGTGGTGCGTGTGGAAGGTGGCTTTTCTGGGGTGTCTCACTTCGCTCATGGGGGTTTTGGCAGTGGAAACTTGATGCAAACGGCTGGACCTTTCCTTTTGTGGTTGTAGCACCCCCAGGTAGGCCTGCTCTGTCGAGGATGATTTTTACTCATGGCAGCTTCATGGAGCTGTAGGGCACACACCCCCTGACTCAGCTCTTCGCAGCGTCCAGCGGAGTAGTCCTCATACATTCAGAGCCACGCGGCCGTCGGTACTGGGCGGTTGCAGAATGTTTTCATACAGGCAAATACCCCCGTGCCTGTGAGGAGCCCCCCCCCCCGTTTCCCCGCCATCCCCGCC
This sequence comes from Smutsia gigantea, assembly GCA_032199065.1. Taxonomy (NCBI): domain Eukaryota; kingdom Metazoa; phylum Chordata; class Mammalia; order Pholidota; family Manidae; genus Smutsia; species Smutsia gigantea. The sequence goes on along the minus strand of JAVSCE010014583.1, from coordinate 4,041 downwards.
CGCAGCCCCGTTGAGAGTGGACAGGTCTGCTGCTTCCCTGGTGGGTTTGCTGCCCGGGCGTATCACGTCTGTGCAGTCAGACCCCGGGCCTCCTGAGCTTTCTTCTCTCGCGGAGCATGATGTGGTCGGGGCTCCTCCACGTGGGGACAGGTGTCAGCGCTTCCTTCCTTCTTAGGGCTCGTTTCCGCTGTGGGGGGGCCCGTTTTGTCCATTCACCAGCGGTCGGACACTGAGGTTGTCTCCAGCTACTATGGCCGTCGCGCGGGTGTTTGGGCGGACGTGTGAGTGGAGCTGCCGGAATCACGGGGCGGCTGAGTTGGACGCCTTCCCACCAAGCGTGCCCAAGCCCTGCCTTTGCTCCTGCGCTCAGCAGCATGTCCGTCCTTGGCTGCACCCTGCTGGGTGGGAGGTGGTGTCCTCCTGTGGCTTTGATTTGCATTTCCCTGGTGGCTTGTGACACGGAGCATCTTTTCAAGTGCTTCTCAGCCATTTGCATATGTTCTTTGGAGAAATATCTTCACCCGTTTTAAGAGAGGATTGTCCTTTGTATTATTAAATGAGTTTTGTTATTAAAAGACTTCTTCACAGATCCTTATCAGATATAGTATTTGCGAAGTTTTTCTCATTCTGTGAGTTACCTTTTAACTTCTTTAAAAATAATATTAAAAAAAATATAAAACTACAAGGGGCATTACGATTAGCAGATGAAATGTTGGGGGGTCATGGGCAGGGCTGTACAACTCAGAGAAGACAAGTAGTGACTCTATAGCATCTCACTACGCTGATGGACAGTGACTGTAATGGGGTTGGTGGGGGGACCTGATGAAGGGGTAGTTTAATCACCATAATATTGCACATGTAATTGTAGATTAATGATACCAAAATAAATTATAAAAAATAAAATAAAATAAAATGTAAAAGTACATTTTATAGGAGCTCTTTGTAAAAATTTTTTTTGAGATGAAATCACATCACATAACATTCACCATTTTAAAGTGAACAGTTGACACTTGAGTGTCACTTAGTGCATCACACACAGACATTTCCAGCCCCCCCCCCACCGGAGGGGACCGCATGCCTGTTCCTGGTCACCTCCCCCCGTCCCGCCCTCCGGGCCACCCATCTGCTTCCTGTCTGAGGATCTGCCTGTTCTGGGCCCTGAAATGACTGGAACCTGCCCTGTGTGGTCTCAGCCCCAGTTTTTAGGCTCGTCACACCTTCCCACTTTCTTGTCGGTGTCCGTCTGTGGAGAGCGGTTGGGACAGAAGGAGCAAGAGTACAGGACAGGACTGATTGTGTTTTTGTGCCTAGTGTCCATCTAAGGCCTGAACTGGGCCTGACTCTGAAAGAAACATTGAAAAGTTTCCTAAATTCCAGGAACAAGTAGCTCAGGAATGCAGGGAGGTCTTATCTCAAGGCCAGCCATGTGGACCAGATGCCCCCAGGCGGATGTGACTGGAGTATTCGATTAATGTCCCATTGTATTGATCTGTGGGCAATACATAAGTGATTGAACTGAGGTCCTTGAGAACGGTGTGTGAATCTAATCTGCAGGCAATTCATGTGTATATGAGCCATGCCAGAATAAAGCTTCTTTGCATTCTGCATTCTGCACCACACAGTCTGCCCTCTTGGCCTCTTCAATACACAGCCCGACGCCCCCATTCAGGAACTGTTCACTCCTGCCTGCAGGCCCCGGCATCCATCAAAGCACAGAAATGTCAGACTTTGGCAATGTTCCATTTGGTGTTTTTTCTTTCGTTGCTCCTGCTTCTGGTGTCACAGTCAAGAAACTATTTCCTAATCCAGCGTCAGGATGCTTTCCTTGTAGATCTTCCTAAAAATAATTTTTTACATTATCCCATGATTTGTATCCACTACTTTTTTTGTTCAGTTTTGGAAATTAAATCGTTAGCTCAATTGGAGTTTACTTTGTTCATTAGGATGTCATGTCCAGCTCGGCCTTTTCTCCGGCGTCCCCAGCTTCCTGACCCTACTGCTCACCCACCAAGGGGCGTTTCCCACACTGGTGTGAGCTGCTCATGTGTCCTCACAAGTCTGTGTATTACAGAACCCAGCATCCCGTTGGCTTTGCTCCGCGGAGGCAGGCTTTCTGTTCACAGTAGCATCATGACAGGTTTCAGCATCGGGCAGGAAGATTCTTCATTCTCAGAATTTGTAGGATATACTTGCTTGTTAATTTTAAAATGAGAATCACTGCTAGCTTAAAAAAATTCTACTCGTTCTGTTTGTTTTCTTGAGATTTGCAAAAAATATGTGGGCTGTCGTGAGGAGAAAGCATGTTCTCCATCTCCCTTCCCAGGTCTTTGTTCAAGGGCCTGCAGACACCTGTCAGGTGCTCGAGCCCTGTCACCCTCGCTCTGCCCCACATGCCCTGAGGCCACGCATGGGTCAGACCTTGCTGGCCACCCCCTGCTCCCCTCCCAGCTGACTGGAGGCGCGCTCCCCCCCGGGCCTTTGCTATCTCTGTGCAGGAAACCCTCAAGAACTGCCCCGGAGCCCGCCCCTGCCCACCCTTCTTCACACACCATCTTGGACCGTCTACCATTCCTGATGTCTGTGGGGCATCTGCTGTAGAGGAACACAAGCCTGTCTGGTGGGTTTGGGTCTCTAGGCCCTCCTGGGGCCTGGCAGGTGTGAGACACTCACTGGATTCAGGTCACCAAGTTCATCAGCCAGGCCGCGTGAGACTGAGATGGGGTGTCGCCAGCGTGGGCTCCCCCTGGCCCTTTCCAGGTCCCTTTCTGTAGGGATGCAGGCCCCTCCCACAGCACAGCCTCAGCGCCTAGTCATGCCCTGGGGACAGCAGGGGCCTGGGAGTCCCCCACCTCGGCTCCTGAGGCTCTGACCCACACTATCTCCTGAAGTTCATGGCCTCCCATGGGAACAACACCGCCAGAGACACATATGAGTCCAAAGTCCCCTCCTACTAGTGACGCACGATTTCGGACTGTCAGTAACAAAGGGGCTTTGTTCAGGTCGCTGGTAAACAGCGCTGGGCCCTGGCATCCAGCCTTGGGCCACAGCTCTGGGCGGCTGGAGGACCTCGGGGGCAGGTGAGGGCTGCCCCCTGGCAGCTGGGCAGCTGGGCCTGGCCGAGTATGCAGGAGCCCAGAGCTGGGGCCACACAAGGGCACAACTCCCTGCCGGCGCATACCCTGCTTGGTCTCGGCTTTGGGTGGCAGTCAGTGGCTGGAGGGAGGACAGGGGCAGTGCGCAGCTGGTATCCCCACCACGGGGTCTCAGAGTGGACTCCCAGGGCCCTCATGGCGCCCCCAGGCCATCAAGGTGCTGCTGAGAAGCTGCTGTTGGGCGGCCCGGGGCTTAGCGGGCGGGATGTGGGGCCAGGGTGGCACCCCTCACCCACAGGGCACCTGCCATGGGGAGGGCAATTTGGGAGGCCTTGCACCTCTCCTAACCTCTCTGACCCAGGTCCCCGTCTGCCCACTTGTGGGTACCACCAGGGCCCTTGCATCCCCGTGCTGGTGCTGGACCCGGGCTCCCACACTGGTGCTCTCATGGCACCTCCTGTTCCACCCAGCTGGAGGCCCGGGCATGGTTTGCGGGCAGGTCCTCTCGTCGTGCCCCACCTCCTGTCCTCCAGATGCTCAGGGTGGGCCAAGAGCCTGAGCGTTTTCCTCCTGGGGCCTCTGGCTGGGGCTCCTCATGGAGAGAAAGGGGCCCAGATCCTCTTCCCAATGCCCAGCACTGGAACCAGTGCGGTTCTGGAAGGCAGGGGCATGGGCAAGGGGCCGGATACCTGGGTTCCTGGGGAGGGGCTGGGACCCCAGCTCGCATGGAGCAGCTGCCCGTTGGCAGAGTAAGGAGGGCACGTGCCCTCCCGGTGTCTCCTGGTCCTCTAATAGGGGCTACTTGGGCCTCGTCCAGCTCACCTTCCTCTCTGGCTGTCCCTCTGGCCTCTCCCTAGACATGCCGCAATGGCGGCCCCTGCAGCCCTTCTGAACCCCCGGCATGTGCTCCCAGACCAGGACTGGCCCTCAGGGACCCTGCTCTGCTGCC
>JAVSCE010014581.1:0-268161 GCA_032199065.1 Smutsia gigantea | reverse complement strand
AGAATAATTATAAATATTCTAATACGCAGTGATTTAGATTAAAGTAGTTTTAATGAGCTCTAGAACTAAAATTTATATATTACTTCAAAAAAAAATAGAGAGGCTAAGACCATTTTTGTATCCCCTGCATGTAGCTCAGGGCCTGGCACACAGAGGCACCCCATTATCTGTCCACTTACGCAAATGCTGGGAAAGACTCTTCCTTCCCCTCCCTCTCTCCCTTCCCGGCCCCCTCCCAGTCATTAAGTCTCCAAAGAAACAGGACCAGGCTGTCCCTGTTAACTTCTGGAGAGGTGCCAAACCTCACAGCCAGCTTCCCAAATTCTCCTCAAGTGTTATCACCAGGATACAGCAAGCAAGATGAAGAAACCGCAACCCAATTGCCAAAATAATTAACTATCCTGGCATTGCTGGCTTCTTCAGAAGAGCTCACCTTCCCAGCATTCCTCACGAGGCAGGAAGGGGGACAGGTGCCACTGGTCTTTCTTAATGAACAGAAAACTTGAATGCAACAGAAGGAAAATATGCCTGCCTTCAAAGGCAAGCTCCCCCGTGCTAAAGGGCTGGGTCTGGACAGATGGCCTGGAGTTCTTGGTCCCAGTTAAATGATAACCACAGGACAGCAGCATGGGGTGAAAGAAAACCACGAAGAACCTCCATTTGTTTGTTAGATGACTTGGGTCCCCATCCTGGCTTCACTTCCTCGCTGTGTGGACATGACACAACCACGGAAGAAGCAGTGTTCCTCGGGCTCTTCACTGAGAAATGGGGAACATTTTCTGTGCAAGGAACTACTTTCACAGGAGGTTTGGGAGGGCTAAACAGGAAAATACAATTAAAATGCTTGGAATGGTGCCTGACATTTAGTTAGTGCGCAGTGGGGTGGCAACTCTTAGAAATGCCCTGCCTGATCTCCTTCCAAAAGTCGAGCTCCTCAGCATCACCTGAGTCTTCATAAGCTCTTGGGACTAGAGCAGTCAGAATTGGGGCCCACTTGGGAGGTATTCACTAGATTAGTTATTACTGCATGCATACAAAATGTATTCCAAAAATTACAGGCTTTAAAAACCCCAATATTTATTGTCTCAGTTTCTGTGGGTCAGGAATTCAGGAGTGGCTTAGCTGAGTCTCAAAGTGTCGTATAATCTTCACCAGGGCCACAGACAGCCTCAAGGTGGACGGGGAGGAGTCCCTGTCAAGCTCACTGTGTGGCTGCTGGTGGACCTAAGTTCCTCACCAGCTTTTGGTGGGAGCCCTTCCCTTGTCCTTGCTGCACAGGCCCATCCACGGGGCGCTCCCACCGAGGCAGCTGGCTCCCACCAGGGTGGGCTCTAAGGCAGCCCATCACTGTTGCTGCTTTTCTTTTTTAAAAGTGCATCACAACTTGGATATCTATGTTCGCGGCACATTCTTCACAATAGCTAAAAGGTGGAAGCAACTCAGATGTCCATTAACAGACACATGAACAAAAAAATGTGGCATATACACACAATGCAGTATTATTCAGCATTAATTAAGAGGTAAGGAATCTCTGACACCTGCTACAACATGGATGAACCTTGAAGATAGTATGCTAAGTGAACTGAGCCAGTCAAAGAAAGACAAATAGTGCGCGATTCCACTTATAGGAGCTTTCTGGAACAGTCAAAATCATAGAAACAGAAGACTGAATGGTGGTTGCCAGGGGTTGGGGGGAAGGGGGGATGGGGACTCTGTTGTTTTGATGGGCACAGTTTCAGTTTTGCAAGATGGAAAAGTTCTGGAGATTGGTCACACAACAATGTGAATGTACTTAAAAACCCGGTACACTTCAAAATAATTAAGATGGTAAATTTTATGTTATGTGTATTTTTCCATAATTAGCAAAAAAAAAAAAAAGCAAGGCATCACATTCAAAGGATGGGATGATACCAGGATGTGAACGCCAGGAGCTGGGGATCATTCAGTGGGGATTGTCACAGTCAGTCATTTATCCAAAGTTGGAAGGAATCTATCTGTTCCATTAGGACTGACTCCAACATATTTAAGGCCACCTGAGTACAGGCCACATCCAAGACGTGCATGGCAACACCCGCTGACCCTCAGCTGTGCCCCTCCCAAGGGAAAGTTCCTAAGAACAGAAAAGGCGCATGCAAACCTGTTCCACACAGACACGGCTTCTGAAACTATCTGGTAAACAGGTTATGTTCCCAATCAAGGAATCCTCAATTAAAATTAGACTCCACCATAGAGTTCCCTGGTCTCTAGGACGTCCCATACGGAATATGAGAGTATGAAAAGGACTTCACTGTTACGGTCAATTCCTGTTTCCAGTTCCTGATGCAGCTTGTTGTTGGTTTTAAGGCCAAGGATAAGGAAGGGAATCAAAAGGGGGTGAGAGGAGAGAGGCAGGGGAGGCACATGCAGCTGGTGTTTCTGAGGAAGTACCACTTTCTCAGACCCTCACCAAGTTAGAACAGTATTTCAGGCCCTTATTTCCTGTCATGAGGCCAGTTTTCTCCACTGCATCAAAATAAACATGATAAGACATAATTTTCTTTTCCCACATCATTTGAAAGCAAACAGGCATTTTTTCAAGAGCTAGAAGCCCAGCAGAAGCAGATGAGATATATTTTGATGAAGTGAGGTCATTTACAGAAGGTGCCTAGCACAGTACCTGGTGCATGGTAAGGCTTGATAGATGTTTACTATTATTAAGATGACAGTGGGTCAAGTACATGAGATAAGACAATATTTTGTCTACTCAAGACGCCTCTGAAATTCTTCAGGAAGATACCACATGGAGCTCAGTATGCATCAGGTCTCCCCCAAGCACTGGTACACTGGTATTCCTCTGTTTATGCACCAAAATTAGCAGTCAGTTTACATTTAAACTACAAAATTCACTGCTGCTAACGAGTGTGCAAACTTGGTGCCTTCTTGCCGACACCCTGCCCCCAGACTTGTGCAGGCTGGCTCTTCCCATCCTGGTTCCATCAAGTGTTACCTCAGTGAGGCTTTTCAGATACCCACCCAGAGACTCCCCAGCCCTTCCTCATGGCAGTCTTTATTCTTACAATAGCACTTACCCCTTTTTTCACATGTCTTTATTTTTGTTCATTTTCTCCCCTTCACACCATGAGCTCCCAGTAGTCAGGGTCATTTTCAGCCCCACACATGGCCCACCAAAGGTACCTCACACAGGGAAGTGCTTGATGCTTAAATACTGCATGGATCAATGTTAAGACCTTGGAGGCTTCCTCCCTTTGGACCAGATAGAATGTATAGATGAAGCCTAGTAACAGAGTTTCAAGTTGTTTCTGAAGCAGGGGGACACCCACAACTCTTCCTGCTCCAGTTCCTCCAGCAAAGCTCTGTGGGCTTGTCCCTGATCCCAACTCAGGGTACAGTGTTCTGGCAAGTTCTTCTCTAATCCTAATTCCTCACTTCCCCAAACCTCAAGCCTCTCTCTGCTCTAAAGGACATCGAGGGAGTGGAAAGTATTTTCCCAGGGTCTTAGAGCACAGTAGGTCATTGATGTCAGAGAATTCTCTCTAGCACAGGGGACATTGAGAGAACACTTATTAGTCAGCCAGGCCTCTTATCCAAGACCAGGAAGACACAAAGGCCATGTGCCAGCCCAAAGACAACTTATGCATATGAGCCTTTGATCCACACCCTACCTCCTACCACTCCTGTTCCCAGTTGAAGAGGACATGGCCAGGCAAAGCCATCAGATACGCAGTCATACAATCAACCTCTACACCTGCCTTTCACTGTGCATAAGGGGATATGTCCCAGAAAAGGATCCTGTTTTGTCCAGGGTCACACAGGTAGGCAATGGAAAACTTGTATTCTAGTTAGAATTAGATTTGGCTCCATAAGCTAGAAAACCTTAAATATTTGTAATAAAGGAGAGAGCTGTTTCTCCTATACATTGAGCCTAGAGGCAGGTGGCCCAAACTGATTCCCAGTATGGCAGTTCACTGATCATCTGTCTTTTGGCTCCAGCACCTTACTATGAAGATTCCATCATCAAGGCTGTCCAGGGTCCCAGATGGTTGCCGGAGCCCCCGCCTGGACCAGCAGCCTTGTCTGCATGACAGAAGGCAGGCAGGGGAAGAGGAGGAGGTTGGAGTGGCCTCTCGGCTGCATCCATCCCTGCTGAACAGGCTCCCTACATCCCACACCACACTCCTGCTCACACAGCATGACCCTGAACTTCACATGGTCACCGTTAGCTGCTAGAGAAGGCAGGAACTTTAACAGTCTCTTTTCTAACTGTTAAGGGAGAATGAAAACAATGGACACTCCCAGTTCTTGCCCCAGTTAGAGGAGAAGATGATGCTATTTTCAGACAAATGGGGCACTTGTTCACCTTCCACAGCCTCTTATTTCAGGTTGTTTATTCATTCACAGAAAGAAAAAAAGTTCTTGCCCAGACTGGTACCCTGCCATCTGTCCCCAGACAAATGGTCAGAAGCACTGTGTGGCTTTCATCTGCTGGATCATGTGTAGATCTGAGCAAATCTTTCTGTTTCATAAATGAACTGGGGCAGACCTGAGGCTGAAGAGGCAAACATGTTCCTTATGAGCTTAGTCACACTGAATCTCTGTAAACAAAGTAGTACCATGCTCTGATTAAAACTCCGCCCAATTTATACTCCAAGGAGACTTAGAACCCACCTGGGGAATAATACAGTTAAAATATTCCACTTAGCATAAAACTGATAATGGCTAAAATGGCACGTGGTAAAATTTATCATTGACTAAGCATTGGCAGAAGAAAAAATACATCTGAACACATTTTGATATGAACATTGACTTGGTAGAAATAATGGCAACTAATATAAAATAGCAGAATCTGTAGTCAGTATATTATGATGTGGACAAAAAAGTCATTTGCATAAAAATAATTGATTCTGATAAAAAAAATTCCAGTGAATTAAAAATAAAAGAGGACACTTAGAATTGCTTTACTGAGCTATATTTTAAGGAAATAGATCAAGGAACTAATAATACTGCATTGCAATGCTAGTGCTGTATTGGATATTGCTAATAGAGTAAATCTTAAAAGTTCTCATTGCAAGAAAATAACTAGTAACTATGTATGGTGACGGATGTTAGACTTACTCTAGTGGTCGTTTGCAGTATGTACAAATATTGAATCACTACTTTGTATATAATTCTGATTTCCAATTATTAGACACAGATTCAAAATATTTTGTCTGATCAAAGTTGTTTCATGTAAAGTGACTGGGACAAGACAGAGTGAAAATGGAAGAGTAAGAATGACAAGACTAAATTACCCTCTAGTCATTTCTTTGTATTTGCACTTTTTTAGGAACATATATTTTATTGAAGTAAAATACACTGTGTAAAATTTATCAACTAATTTTTTTTAAAGATAAATATTCATCTTAACTATTTTTACATGTACATGCTTAGGTACATTATTTTTTTTAGTACATTTTTAGTGTATTAAATACAGTACTATTGAGACATAAAAGTTTTTAACATTCATGAAGTCCAGGGTGTGTACACCTCATTTTATTGTCAGCACCTTAGGTGTCATATCCAGAAAATTAGTGCCAAACCTTATTTTGTAAAGTTTGGTCCTATGTTTCTTCCTAAGAGTATTACAGTTTTAGCTAAAGCTTAATGCCTTAAATTTAAGTCTTTAGTCATTTTCCCTGATTTTTGTGTATTATGTAAGTTAGACTCCAGTTTCAAAGCTTTACGAGGGGATGTCCAGTTTTCATGGCACCATTTGTTGAAGAAACTCTCCTTCCCCCAGTGTGTATTCTTGGTCCCTTATCAGCTAACTGTGTGCTTATTTCTGAGCTTGACATTATGTTCTGTTGGTCTGTGTGTCATTAATATACAATCACATGGATACAAAGAGACAGAGAGTACTGGAATAAAGATGGTGGCATGAGAGGTGAGACAGAGACCTCCTCCTAAAACCACATATAATATGAAAATATAATTAATATAACTAATCCTGAAATAATGACAGGAAAGAAGGCTGCACCAGACTGCATAAACCTGGAGGAAAGAATAAACTTGATGGAACAGGGTAATGTACCAAATCCGTGACCCAGCGGGACCCAAGCCCTTCCCACACCCCAGCTCACAGGCATAACAGAAGCAGAGAAGGGAGGGAGTGGAGATTTGGGACTGCTGAACACATAGCCCTGGAGATCTGTCTGGGAGCATGAAACTATATTACATGGTGCTCTGGTGATTAGTAGAGTTGGAAATCTAAGACAGGCAGAATGCCTGGAGAGACTGAGATTCCAGGTGTTTGTGGAAAGCAGGGATTCATATCCAGCTTCTCCTGGCAGGCAGTCTGAGAAGACCTCCTAAAAGTGAGAGGGCAGCTAAAGAGGCAAGGATTGCAGAGAGATTATTGATAAGAAGAAAGGACAGGTAGACAAAATTGTCCAGGTGCACTGCCCAGCAGGTTGGGAACTTTCATGAACTTCAGGTGTTCCATCCCCCTGGCTGGCTACACAGCTCCAGGTCCCCCCCCCACTGTGATACACAGCCTGCTGTGCCTTCCTTCCAGCCAGCTTGCACCTGGCTTGCAAACCAGCAAACCCTACCCTGGTGTCAGGCCAGGCAGAAGGAAGCGCCACCTACAGCAGCTACAAACAAAAAGCATACAGGCTTACACCTGTGTGTTCCGCCCACTGGTTCTGCCAGTGAAGACAGACATAGAAGCCGGGAAGCAGGAAACAGCACTTTCCTCCCCCCAGGCATTAGCACCACACCACTGCAACACCCGACATTGCTCCAGGGGCTGAGCAGCTCCAGAGAGTAGAGCTTCTGGGCACTAGCAAGCACCACATACAAATATGAAACGTCAAAGGAACCTGGTTCAAAGCAAAACCTCAACACCAGAAAAAGGATCTAGTGAGACTGAACTAATAAATCTTCCTGAAAGAGATTTCAAAATAAAAATCATAAACGTGCCTCTGGCAGTACAAAAAATATTCAAGAACTCAGGAACGAATTTAGGATGGAGATCCAATCATTGAGGAACACAATGGAGGGTATTATAAGCAGATTACATATGGTGGAGGAGACAATAAATGAAATAGAAATTAGAGAATAGGAATACAAAGAAGCTGAAGTACAGAGAGAAAAAAAAGATCTCTAGGAATGAAAGAATACTGAGAGAACTGTGTGACCAATCCAAACAGAACAATATTCATGTAATAGGGGTACCAGAAGAAGAAGAGAGAAAAAGGGATAGAAAGTGTCTTTGAGGAGATAATTGCTGAAAACTGCCCCAATCTGGAGAAAGAGATAGTCTCTCAGGACATAGAGGTGCACAGATCTCCAAACACAAGGGACCCAAAGATGACAACACCAGGACATATAATAATTAAAATGGCAAAGATCAAGGATAAGGAGAGACTATTAAAATCAGCCAGAGAGAGAAACAAGATCACATACAAAGGAAAACCTATCAGACTATCATCAGATTTCTCAACAGAAACCTTACAGGCCAGAAGGGATTGGCATGATATATTTAATGCAATGAAGCAGAAGGGCCTCGAAAAAGAATACTCTATCCAGCAAGGTTATCATTTAAATTTGAAGGAGTGATTAAACAATTTCCAGATAAGCAAAAGCTGAGAGAATTTAGCTCCCACAAACCATCTCTACAGTGTATTTTGGAGGGACTGCTATGGACGGACGTGTTCCTAAGGTTAAATAGCTGTCACCAGAGGTAATAACAAGGGATACACAGAGAGGACAGAATATGATACCTAATATATAAAGAATGGATGAGGAAGAAAAAGAGAGAAAAAAAGAAACTTTAGATTATTTTTGTAATAGCATACTGAGTTAAGTTAGACTGTTAGATAGTAAGGAAATTACCCTTGAACCTCTTGTAACCATGAACCTAAAGCCTGTAATGGCAATGAGTACATACCTATCGAAAATCCCCCTAGATGTAAATGGCCTGAATGCACCAATCAAAAGACACAGAGTCACTGAATGGATAAAACAAGACTGATCTATATGCTGCCTACACTTCAAACCCCAAAACATAGGTAGACTAAAAGTGAAGGGATGGAAAAGATATTTCATGCAACTAATACAGAGAAAAAGCAAGTGTTGCAGTACTTGTATAAGACAAAATAGACATTAAAACAAAGAAAGTAACAAGAGACAAAGAAGGACATTACATAATGATAAAAGGGTCAATTCACAAGATGATATAACCATTATAAACATCTGTGCACCCAACACAGGAGCACCTACATTTGTGAAACAAATACTAAGAGATTTAAAAGGGGAAATAGAATGCAATGTATTTATTCTAGGAGACTTCAACACACCACTCACTCCAAAGGACCGATCAACCAGACAGAAAATAAGTAAGGGGAAAGAGGCATTGAGTACCACATTAGAACAGATGGACCTAATGGACACCTACAGAACACTCCACCCAAAAGCAGCAGGATACACATTCTCCTCAAGAGGACATGGAACAATTTTCAAGAATAAATCATATACTAGACCACATAAAGAGCCTCAGTAAATTTTAAAAATTGATATTGTACCAACCAGTTTCTCAGACTACAAAAGTATGAAATTAGAAATAAATTATTCAAAGAAAATGAAAAAGCCCACAAAGACATGGAGACTTAACAACATGCTCCTAAATAACCAATGGTTCAATAACCAAATAAAAAAGAGATCAAGCAATATATGGAGACAAATAACAACAATAATTCAACACCCCAAAATCTGTGGGATGCAGTGAAGGCTGTGCTAAGAGGGAAGTATATTGCAATACAGGCCTACCTCAGGAAAGAAGAACAATCCCATATGAACAGTCTAAACTGAAACTAGAAAATAAAGAATAAATGAGGCCCAAAGTCAGTAGAAGGAGGGACATGATAAAAATTAGAGCAGAAATAAATAAAATCGAGAAGAATAAAACAATAGAAAGAATCAATGAAACCAGGAGCTGGTTCTTTGAGAAAATAAACAAAATAGACAAACTCCTAGCCAGACTTATCAAGAAAAAAGGAGAGTCTACACACATAAACAGAATAAAAAATGAGAAAGGAAAAATCACTATTGTCACCACAGAAATACAAAGAATTATTAGAGAGTACTATGAAAAATTTATATGCTAACAAACTGGATAACCTAGAAGAAATGGACAACTTTCTAGAAAAATACAACTTTCCAAGGCTGACACAGAAAGAAACAGAAAATCTGAACAGACCAATTATTAGGAATGAAATTGAATTGGTAATCAAAAAACTACCTAAGAACAAAACCCCTGACCAGATGGCTTTGCTGCTGAATTTTATCAAACATTTAGTGAAGACCTAATACCCATTCTCCTTATAGTTTTCTAAAAAGTAGAAGAGGAAGGAAAACTTCCAACTCAATCTATGAGGCCAGCATGACCCTAATACCAAAACCGGGCAAGGACACCACAAAAAAAGAAAATTACAGATGAATATCCCTAATGAACATAGATGCAAAAATACTCAACAAAATATTAGCAAACTGAATTCAAAAATACACCAAAAAGATCACCCATCATGGTCAAGCAGGATTTATTCCAAGGATGCAAGGATGGTACAATATTTGAAAATCTATTAAAATCATCTACCACATCAGCAAAAGGACAAAAACCACATGATCATCTCTATAGATGCTGAAAAAGCATTTGACAAAATTCAACATCCATTCATGATAAAAACTCTCAACAAAATGGGTATAGACGGCAAGTACCTCAACATAATAAAGGCCATATATGACAAACCCACAGCCAACATCATACTTAACAGTGAGAAGCTGAAAGCTTTTCACCTAAGATCGGGAAGAAGACAGGGATGCCCACTCTCCCACTTTTATTCAACATAGTTCTGGAGGTCCTAGCCACAGCAATCAGACAACACAAAGAAATAAAAGGCATCCAGATTGGTAAGGAAGAACTCAAACTGTCACTGTTTTCAGATGACATGATGTACATAAAAAACCCTAAAGAATCCACTCCAAAACTACTAGATCTAATATCTGAATTAACCAAAGTTGCAGGATCCTAAATTAATACACAGAAATCTATTGCATTCCTATACACTAATGATAAACTAGCTGAAAGAGAAATCAGGAAAACAATTCCATTCACACTTGCATCAAAAAGAATAAAATACCTAGGAATAAACCTAACAAAGGAAGTGAAGGACCTATACCCTGAAAACTACAAGACACTCATGAGAGAAATTAAAGAAGATACCAACAAATGGAAACACATCCCATGATCATGGATAGGAAGAATTAATATTGTCAAAATGGCCATCCTGCCTAAAGCAATCTACAGATTCAATGCAATCCATATTAAAATACAGAGAGCATTCTTCAATGAACTAGAGCAAATAGTTCTAAAATTCATATGGAACCACAAAAGACCCCAAATAGCCAAAACAATCTTGAGAAGGAAGAATAAAGCTGGGGGCATTATCCTTCCCGACTTCAAGCTCTACTACAAAGTCACAGTAATCAAAACAATTTGGTGCTGGCACAGGAACAGACCCATAAACCAATGGAACAGACTAGAGAGTCCAGATATATAAACCCAAGCGTATACGGTCAGTTAATATATGATAAAGGAGCCATGGATATACAATGGGGAAATGACAGCCTCTTCAACAGCTGGTGTTGCAAAACTGGAGAGCTACATGCGAGAGAATGAAACTGGATTACTGTCTATCCCCATACACAAAAGTAAACTCAAAATGGATCAAAGACCTGAATGTAAGTCATGAAACCATAAAACTCTTTGAAGACAACATAGGCAAAAATCTCCTGAATATAATAATGAGCAACTTTTTTTCTGAATGCATTTCCTCGAGCAAGAGAAACAAAATTAAAAATGAACACATGGGACTACATCAAACTAAAAAGCTTCTGAGCAGTAAAGGACACCATCAACAGAACAAAAAGGCACCCTACAGTATGGAAGAATATATTTGTAAATGACATATCCGACAAGGGGTTAACATCCAAAATATATTAAGAACTCACACGCCTCAGCACCCAAAAAACATATAACCCGATTAAAAAATGGGCAGAGTGTATGAAGAGACAGTTCTCCAAAGAAGAAATTCAAATTTCCAACAGGCACATGAAAAGATGCCCCACATCACTGTTTATCATGGAAATACAAATAAAAACCACAATGAGATACCACCTCACACCAGTTAGGATGGCCAATATCAAAAAGACTAAGAACAGCAAATGCTGGTGAGGATGTGGAGAAAGGGGAATCCTCCTTCACTGCTGGTTCGAATGTAAGGTAGTCAAACCATTGGAAAGCAATATGGAGGTTCCTCAAAAAACTAAAAATAGAAATACCATTGGGCACACACCCTAGGAAAAAACTGCTACTTGCTGGGGTTCATAGAGCTCCATATCAGTACCATTACTGACCTCTTATGGAAAGTGCAGGCCATGGAGTCATCTGAATAGAACTGGTTTGAGTATACCTGGAATAATCTCCTCAGGCTTGAGGATTATTATAATTATTGTTACCTGTATCATACTTTTTGTTATCTCTATGTTGTCATTATACTCTGTTGCTCTTGTGGAATCTGGTTACAATGCTCCAGCTTCCTCGCACAGGGACCATTGTGGAAGATTGAGAATGCATAGACTGTGAGGCGATAATCCTGAAGGGATGGAGTGTGGATAAAATGAAGGTTCCTATGGCCAGGATCCTCAAATGAACCTAAACTGCTTGATGATGTAATTGGCCTGCTGCTAGGCTACTACTTCCACACCCGTAGGCAATAAGCTGTTATTGACTGAGTCACTATATAAAGAGCTCTCCCCAGTGCTCTGGGTGGAGGCAGAGATGAAGGAGGGTTATGGACCTGCAGACGGCTGGGTGCAGGTATGATTCTAGTGCTTGACCTATCACCAGGAGAACAAAGCTGGGTAATAAACCCTTTTACCCCAAGAACATTCCATTGTCATTTCTTGGTTTCACTGAATCCATAGTGAACTTGTCCAGGGCTTAAACCCTCAAGGCAGAGACATAAAAACAATCCACGTGTGCAGGGTTGCAGTGACTGTGTTCTAATCCTTTCTTAATCTAGACACTACCTGGAGCAGCTTGTTTGTGCATGCCTCCACACAACTCAGGTATATGAAGGTATATATTGTGTAAGGATGTGTTACACAAGTTAAGCATATTTAAGAAATGGGTGCATCAGTATATTCTGTAAATGCCCATATTTCTTTGAATAGTTTATCTACTTGATTGTCCATGTTCTAGAATAAAACAAATAGCAATAACTGAAAAGGTTGACAACAGGAAGTAAATGGACAGTTGACTCCAACAAAGCCCCGGTCATGGAACTGCAGCCCCCAGCTGTCCTCAGGCTCTTGCTGTGCTCTCCCCCCATGCAAAGTTGTTGCGCATGTGCAGTCCCATTGCTCACCCACTTCCAGGGGACATGCCAATCACCACAGGAGCAGCAGCATGCCTGGGAGGAGAACATGGGCAGTTGGGCTGGTGGGCTGAGTCCTGCACCAACCCAGCCCTGAGGTTTCAGCAGTCCCGGAGCAGAGCTGGCTGAAGGGGATGAGCCTAATATTCCAGGTGAGCTAGGCATCCTGCAGGACCTAGCCAAGCAGGGAAGTTGGCCTTCCTGAGCACGTCTGCTGGGCCCAGACCTTAGATTGGCAGCTTGTCCACCTCGGTGTCTCCTCAGGATCCTGAAGCCTCTTTGAAAGACACAAAGATCTGGCCTCAGCACAGCCTGTGTTTTCCTAATGTAGGTGGTGGGGTTGTACTATGCTGGAGATTTTATCTGAATGATCAGTTAGGAAGTGGCCTGTAGAGGTTTGTGGGGAGTTAGGATGGGATCCTCTGCTTGCAATGTCCTCACAGGGTTAATTATCCTTTTGTCATCACACAAGTCATGTTTTGGTGGGGAATTTTTTTCTTTAATTTTGCACAGATGAGGAGAGAGGCTTCTATGTTAAGTATGTTAAGCATCTTGGAAAGTCACAGAGGCTGAATCTTGAAATCTGGTAATCTACACAGGTTTAATTTGTCAGCCTAATATTTATTGATCTCATACTAGTCAACTTTTCATCAGTCATAATGATCAGGGTAGGTGATACAGTTTTGAGGAAAAATTCAGTCCATGAAACGTACACTCCACTGTCATTAACCAAAGGTTGACTGAAACAAATGTGAAATCTCAACTATGATCTGTGCTAGGATAAAAACATGTGGAGCCAGGAAATGAGAGTAGAGCAAGATGTTGGTGTCTTCAAAGGCTTATTACAGTAATGAAAAGGCATTGCACTGCTTGAAATTGGAAGGTAATGGGATTCTATTTGATTTTGAAACCCACAGAGTCATGGTTTTCATTGAAGGGATGGAGTGGAAAGTGCCACTATAGTAGGCTGATGCTTGTACCTGGTCTGGTAAGCTAGGCCCCAAAGCTGTCCATTTCCCTCCATGGCTTTAGTCTGGAAGGTAGGTCAGAGGACAGAAATATGGTGGTGAGGGTCCATTAGGAACCTGATCTGTGCAGTAACACCAACCATGTACTTTATATTTTAAATGAAATACTCTGTGTAGTAAATGTAGTTGGCATAATAGTTTCAGGTGGACAACATAGTGATTTGACATTTATGTACGTTACAAAATGCTCATCATAAGTGCAGTTACCATATCCCACCATACCAAGTTATTACAATATTATTGACTATATTCCCTCATTATACCTTTTATCCCAGTGACTTATTTCTCTTATAACCAGTTTGTATCTCTTGATCCCCTTCACCTATTTTGCCTTTCCTGCACCCTACTTCTTTCTGACAGTCACCACTTTGTTTTCTGTATTTGAGTGTTTCTGGGTTTTGTTTGTTTTGTTTTTTAGTTTCCACATATATGTGAAATCATATGGTATTTATCTTTCTGTCTGACTTATTTCACTTAGTGTAATATCCTCTAGTTCCATCCATGTTATTCCAAATGGCAAGATTTATTCCTTTTTATGGCTGAATAATATTCCATTGTATGTATGTGCCACATTTTCTTTATGCATTTATCTATTGCTGGATAATTTTGTTGCTTCTATATTTTGGCTATTGTAAATAATACTGTAATAAACAGGGGTGCCTATATCTTTTTGTATTAGTATGTTTCTTTGTTTGTTTTGGGGGGTAAATACCCAGACATGGAATTACTAGATTATATGGTATTTCTGTTTTTAACTTTTTTAGTAACCTCCATATGTTTTCCATAGTGGCAGCACCAGTTTACCTTCCCACCAGCACTGCAGGAGGGTTCCCATTCCTCCACATCCTTACAAGCATTTGTTATTTCTTTTTAATACAGGCCATTCTAACAGGTGTGAAGTGATATGTCATTGTGGTTTTGATTTGAATTTCCCTGATGATTTGTGATGTTGAGGATCTTTTCATGTGTCTGTCTTTGGAAACATGTCTATTAAGTTCTGCCCATTTTTTTTTTTTGGTGTTGAATTGTATGAATTCTTTATATATTTTGGATATTAACCCCTTATTGGGTATATTATTTGTGAATATATTCTTCCATTTCTCTCTTTTATTCATTTGTAAGCATTTTCCTCCTATATATTTTCCCAGTTAGGTTGCCTTTTTGTTTTGTTGGTTTCCTTTTTTGTGCAAAAGTTTTTCAGTCCCACTTATTTTTTATTTTGTTTCCCTTCCCCAGGGATATGAATCCACAAAAAAGTTTGCTAAGGCCAATAATGTTAATAATTTACTATCAAATTACTGAGTCATTTGGTCTTGCTAAGTATCTGATCTAGTAACAAAAAATTATTGTCATATTAGAAAAGCCCAATATTTCAATGGAAACTCAAAATAATAATTTCAATGCATTTTTTACAGAGAAAGGTAATATTTCAAAATGTTAACATTTTATGTCTAAGTACTTTTCTTTTAATTCTTGTATTTTACCTGGTGTAATTCCAACATCAAAAATTTACTTTTTTTTAATGTAGTGTTCTTTCAGAAGATCCAGAGCTTATCTCCCTTTCTCAATTGTAAAAATCTATCAAGGTTAAATGAACAAATTAGGGAAAATATGTATTTGCAAACGCTCTTTTTTGCAACAAAAAAATATTTTCAGGGTATTTTGTTAGACATTCCACTTGCAATGAGAAGGAGCTTTTTGCTTCTATTCACAAAAATAACATTATGGAAAAAATTTAAATTAGCCTCCCAAATGAAGAAAAAAATAGGGATTCCAACCCTATCCTGTTATTTTGTGTGATCCTAATATTTTTACATACATTAATGTGTGTTTATAGAAATCATTCAGATTTCTTATTTCTTGTTTTACCAGATAAGATTATTGTAAACATTTGTCTATAATGCTCTTTAGTCTTTGTGGGTATTATTACTCTTACTAGTAACTTTGTAACTATTACTGATGCCAGGTTCTTGTTCACAAAGCCAAAGAATGAGCTTCACAAACACTCAAGGTAGGAGAGCAAGGTACAGGCTTTTATTTAGAGATAAAGTGAAAGGACAGAGCACCGGGCTCACACCAGGAGGGGACAGGAGAGTCTGGTGTGGTGCATTGTCGAGGGGTCTTATAGGCAGATGAGGATTTTTTGAGAACATGAAAAAAAGCTTAGGGGTGTGGGCTTATTAATTGGTGTCTGAATATCTAGAATTAACTTAACACAAGGAATTTCTTGCCCGACTTTTCTCTGGGACACCTGCGTCCTGGTCTAGGAGCATATCAAAAGGCAGCCTGTCCAGTCCCCAAGATGGGCTGAGGTATTGTCTATTTGCTAAAGAGTAAGTTAAAATTCTTACTTCTTAAACTTCCTGGGTGTTAAAATGCAATCTTATCTTTAAGGTAGAATCTTTCTTGCCTTTTAATATGTTGTTTACAGCTGGGTCTGGATGCTAAATTAGTTGCCCAGTTTATAAAATCACCCCATCAGATCTGAAAGAGGAAAGACATCACAGAGGCCTGGGCCTTTTAGCATGCTAAAGTCAATCTTACACATGATTACAAGTGATTAGCATAATAAAAACATGGGCTACTCTTCTTTATCTGGGGAACATTAACTGATCTCACTGAAGAATAACCCTAGAGCTTAATGTTTAACACTGAGTTTTGGTAGGGGGTTTCCTTGCATGTAGTTACATTGCTCTGACTGCAAATATCCTGCCTTGCTTTTTGGGGAGGCCCTCCCTCTACTCTGACTACACCCATGGTCCCTGTCTCATTCCCCCCTCTACAGATGGAAACCCTAGCTGCTGCTAGGGAAAGGGGGTGATGACCGCTCTGGCTGCTTCATGCTGAGAGGGGGCGCAGTAAGGGGTGCAGCTAGGTCTCTATCAGTGGTCGGTCAAGAGGGCTTCGGAAGATGGGCACTTCCATCCTGGGTTCTAGTTCTGTCACTATTTGCAGTCTTATGGCTTCTTGGTGAGATAGAACAAATTGTGTTATTAGGTTAAGTATACAGGGGCTAAATATTAGTATCAGGATAACGATGATCCTGATGAGTGAAATGGATTTCCACTAAAATAATATGGAAAGTCAGTTTCCTATTGTAGCAATCTACCAGATTTCTGGGTCTGACATAGCTTGGATTTGCCTTTGGAGATCCTGGACTTAAACATTAGTAGTTGAAGATTTTCTTTTGAACAGTAGTTTCAGATCTTCTATAAGTTCACAGGCATGCTTGGGTTCTTGAATTTTGGTGTTCTGTGTAATAGGTTTTTCTGTATCTGTGTTGTCTGGGAGGTTTTGGGAGGAGTTTTTCCAGGCCTTTACTCTGGAGTGGTGAATCTAAGCCTCGATACCTGTGACCTTGACAGCTGTAGGAGAAGAGAGTATAACAGTGTCTGGTCCTTCCCAAACTGAAGTAAGAGATGGAGAATTAGAAGGAATTGATTTAATTAGGACTTTATCTCCTGGTTCAAAGAGGGCTTCCCCAGGGGTTCTGTCCTTTTAGGTAGATTTTGAAGGAGTGTCTGGAATTTAGTGAGGTGTGTCACATATGGGATTATCTCTGTGATTTCTCTGTCCATGATTAAATCATTCCTTAAAAGAAGTCTTCCATAGAGCATTTCAAAGGGGCTTAACCCCGAAATTTGGGAGTATTTCTTATTCTTATTACGGCTAAACGTAGTAAGTCAGGCCAGGGCAAGTGAGTTTCTTGGGATAGCTTTCTTAGGTGTCTTTTAATAATGTCATGAGTTTTCTCTACTTTACCTGAGGATTGTGGCCTCCAGGCACAGTGTAAATTATACTGAACACCAAGGGCTCACGACACTCCTTGGGTCACAGGTGCTTTAAATGCTGGGCCATTGTCACTTTGTAATCCTTGGGGCATTCCAAATCGGGGAATAATTTTATGTAAGAGTATTCTCACTACTTCCTTGGCTTGTTCAGTTCTACAGGGGAAGGCTTCAACCCATCTTGTGAATGTATCTATCCACACAAGGAAATATTGAAATCTTTTTGCCTTTGGCATATGTGTAAAATCTATTTGCCAGTCCTCTCCTGGGTATCTGCTTGTTCGCTCTAATCCAGGAGGGACAGCTTTTCTATTTAATGGGTTATTTCTCTGACAGATCTCACAAGCTTTAGTAATTTGCTCTATGGTATTTAATAGACTACTTCCTGCAAAAATACTTTTGGCCATCTGAGAGGTATTTTCTATACCTAAATGGAAAGTCTGGTGTAAAGTTTTAAGAACTTTCTATTCTGTACTCTGAGGCAAATAAATTTTCTCATTCTCTGTCTGAAGCCAACCAGAGGGAAGGAGAGAACCGCCTGTGGAGAGGCCATCTTGTAGCTCTTTCTTACTATAGCTGGGGATAATATCAGCTGGCACACCTGTCCATAAGAGAGGGGCTTGGATAGGTGCCTTATAAGTCTCTTGAGCTGCCTCTTTGGCTTTTGTATCAGCTCACTTGTTTCTTTCTGTTACTTCATCTATTCTTTTCTGGTGGCTTCTGCAGTGAATAACTGCTACTTCTTTAGGCTTATGTACTGCTTGTATTAGCTGGTTAATTTTATTATGGTATTTGATAGGGGAACCTTCAGAGTTTAAAAACTCTCTTTCTTTCCATATGGCTGCATGGGCATTCAGCACTAGGTGTACATACTTAGAGTCAGTATATATATTGACTCTCTTTCTTTTACCTATTTCAAGGGCTCTAGTGAGGGCTATTAATTCTGCCAGCTGGGCACTCGTGCCTAGTGGAAGTGGTTGGTACTCGATAGTACCCCACAGAGTGACAACTGCATAGTCAGCTTTCTGCTGGCCCTGCTCAATAAAGGAGCTGCTGTCTGTGAAGAGCACAAGCTCTGGGTTTTCTAATGGGGTGTCTTTTAGGTCTTCTCTGGCAGAATAGTTTAGGGCAAGGACCTGTTGGCAGTCATGCTCAGGTCTTTTGCTCATGGATTTAGGTAGAAAGGTAGCTGGATTTAGGGTGGAGCATGTTGGCAGCTGGGTTATAGGGCCCTTAAGGAGGAGTGACTGATATTTTAGTAGCCTGCTGTCTGATGACCACAGGAACCCCCGGGTGTTCAATAAGCCGGTGATGTTATGGGGTGCATGCACGGTCAAGTCTTCCCAGGGTCAGCTTTGTGGCTTCAGGCACTGGCAGGGCTACGGCTGCCACAGATCTCAGGCACAGTGGCCAACCCTTAGCTACTGGGTTTAGTTCCTTGCTTAGATAGGCTACAGGCTGCTGCATTTCTCTTCTAGGTTGAGTTAGTACTCAGTGCCACTCCCGATCTCTCAGTAACAAACAGGTTAAACTGGTTTCCAGTGGGCAGGCTTAAGGCGGGTGCCTGGAGTAGGGCTTTCTTCAAAGCATCATAAGCTTTAATAGCATCAGGTTCCTACTGGAGTTTTATGGTGCCTTCCCTCTGGGCTTCTTTAAGGAGTTGGTAGAGGGGTCTGGCTAACTCTCCATATCTGGGGACCCACATTCTGCAATACCCAGTGATGCCCAAGAATCCCCTCAGGTGCCTGATAGTAGGGGGCAATGGGTGGCAGAGAATGGCTGAATTATCTCTTCCCCCAGGGCTCTAGTTCCTTGAGAGAGGTTAAGGCCCACATATTTTACTTGCTGCTGACAGATCTGTGATTTTTGATGAAACACTTTATAACTACAATCAGCTAGAAAGTTCAGTAACTCTGTGTACTTTCCTGACATTCTGCCTCTCTGGTGGTGCAGAGAAGTATATCATCCACACATTGGATGATTTCTGCCTCTCTTGACTCAAAGGAGGCCAGGTCTTTGGCTAAGACCTCCCTAAATAGATGTGGGCTATCTCTGAATCCCTGGGGCAAAACTGTCCAGGTTGATTGAGCTGAGGGATTTACAGGATCCTCAAAAGCAAAGAGAAACTGGGATTCAGGTGCAAGCAGGATACAAAAGAAAGCATCCTTCAGGTCTAGCACAGTAAACCATGCTGCTTCCTCAGGAATCCTGGATAACAGGGTATAGGGATTAGGTACTACAGGATGTAGGGGCACAAGTGCTTCATTAACAGCTCCAGATCTTGTACAAGGTGCCAGCTTCCATCTGGCTTTTGTACTCCTAATATGGGAGTATTTCAAGGACTATTACAGGCTATCAAGAGGCCTTGAGTTTTTAGGTTATTAATAACTGGTTTCAAGCCTTCATGAGCTTCTGGCTTTAAGGGATACTGCCTCTTATGAGGAAAGTGATTAAGGTATTTAAGATGAATCTGTACTGATTGGACTGATTTTGCTCTTCTTATGATTCCATTAATTGCTCAGACTTTAGGATTAATGTCTATGTCCACTAAGGGAAGACATCGCTCATCTCTTTCTGTGTTCATATGTACAGAGGCCTGTACTTTAGAAAGTATATCAAGGCCTAGAAGCAGCGTCGGACTTTCGGGGACCACTAGGAAGGCACAGGAGAACCACTCACAGCTTAAAGGCTGAGTAAAATATCTGGTCATGGGCTTCCCAGATACGCCTCTAATAGTAGTTGACTGGGAGGAGGGAGGGCCAGGATTATGGAGGAGGACTGAATAGGTGGCTCCTATATTGAGCAAAAAATTGGAGGTGTGGCCTCCTACAGAGAGAATCACCCGGGGCTCCTGTGGGGTTATGATGGTGACAGGAGCCAGCATGGGCAGCCCCGGGCCCCTTCAGTCCTGACCACATTGTTGAAAGTCTGACCCTGGGTGTCTATGCCTCTGGGGACAGTCTCGTTTCCAGTGTTCTCTTTGACAGAGCAGGCAGGGTGTTGGCAGTTTGGAGTGCCTACCCCTAGGGCACTCTCGCTTAAAATGTCCCTCTCTGCCACAGAGGAAACAAGCCTCCCAGGCCCAGTCCCTTGGGCTGGTCTCCCTTTCTCCAACTTTGGGGGCCCAAAGTTGATTCTCTGCAAGGCCATCACTAATGCCTCTCTGCCTTTTGGTTCTCTCTCCTCTCCCGGTCCCTCCTTTCCTCCTCATCCCTATTATAGAAAACTGATGTGGCGACCTTCAGGGGGCTTTCTAGATTTTGTTCTGGGCCAAATGCCAATTTTTGTAACTTCCTCCTGATATCTGGGGCTGATTGGGTGATGAATTTATCTTTGAGAATAATTTGGCCTTCTGGGGACTCTGGGGACATATAAGTATGCTTCACCAATGCCTCCCTGAGCTGTTCCAGAAAGGCTGAGGGGCTTTCTTTTTCTTCTTGCATCACGGCTGATAATTTAGAGTAATTTATAGGTTTTACACGGGCTCTCTTCAGCCCTTCTAAAATACAAGTTATAAAGTGGTTCCTGTACCACTTATCAGCATCATCTGTATCTTGGCCCTACTCTGGGTCAGTGAATGGCACTGCCTGACAGCCAGTGGGGACTCGGGTTAATTCCTCTGGAGATTTTCCATTTGCATTTATAGTATACCATTCATCTCCAAACTCTAAGGCTCCTCTGATTACTTTTTCTTTTTCCCCTCCAGTAAGGGTTTGGTTTAGTATAAGCATAACATCTTTCCAGGTCAGTTCAAAAGTTAAAGTAATCCCTTGGAAGGCTTCTATGTACTTGTCTGGGTCATCTGAAAATTTACTCATGTCTTGTTTAATTTGCCTCAGTCTTGGAGGGAGAAGGGGACATGGACCTGAGCTGGACCCCACCCTCCATTGGCTACTTCCTGTAAGGACAATAAGGATGGATATAACTGTCTTTCCTTTACCCCCTGGGAACCCTGGTAGGGTGATTGGGCCAATGATGCTTGGGGTGGTAGTTCTCCTGTGGTCTGACTTTTAGGGTTCTCAGCAAGTGGACTTAGATCTGGGTAAGGTGGGCATAGCAGAGCCAATGGGGAGGAATTAGGGTTTGGAGTAGGGTCTGGAATTAATCCACCTTTTTGGCATAGTCCTTTACTTTCCCTAAGGGCAAAAAAGGCCTGTACATATGGGATTTCTGACTTTCTTGTGGCAAAATAAATCTAGCTGCATGATCTTATTATACAGTATACTTCCCTCAGGGGTCAGGCCTCCCCATCAGAGAGTTTGCATTGAGGCCAGGCTTGTGTGCAAAAGAAGATAAGGCACTTCTTCTTCAGGGTCTGGGGATTGAATTGCTCCTAGTGCTTCAGAATGCAGGCCAGAGGTGTGCCTGGCTTTAAACTTGAAGAGGCTGCTCCCATCTGGAAGAGAGAGATAGAAAGACTGGTGTCTAGCACCTGATCAGCTTCTCTCTCCATGAGGGCGTCCCTTTACCTTGGAACCTAGGTGACAGTGGTCAGTCACCCCCTCTGCTGGCCTACTGGAATTAACCACTCCTTACCAGCGTGGCCTGCACCTTGCCTTGATTCCCCTCTTGCCTTCCCACTCAGCAAGAGTCGCCTCGGAGCTCTGGATTTAGTGGGACCTTACCAGTGTGCTCCTACTTTACACCTTTTGGGAGTTTTAATCTGGATCTTAGTTTTCTCTGCACAAGCTTTAGTCATTCCTTGAGAACCCCCTGCCTGTCCCATAAGTGCAGGGACTGTGTGACTTCTTACTGCATGAGCCTTGGTCAGAGTCACAGGCCCGTTTCACTTCCCTGGGGCTGCAGAAAAGGAAATACCTAGTCTCAGGATGACTGCCTTTAAGGAAGGGAGAGCAATAGAATAGAGCCACAGCTAGAATTTAAATGGGGTCATTTACACCGGGGCCTGTTATGATGGCTGCAGGATGAACACATAAGACAAGATAAAACACACACATACACGCACAGACACAGACAGAGAGATCTCTTGCTAATAGCTGCCTGCTTAGCAATCTGCGTGTTTATTTTTATATCTCAGCCTTCAAGGCTAAATCATTCTTTCCCAGACCTCAAGGCTAAATTATTCTCTCCCAGGGAGAGAAAAAGGATACAGAGCAGTCCCTACATTGATACGGTTCCTTGAACTCTGGTTCAACTCCATCCCCTGAAGTCTGGGGTGTGCAGCCAACCTCCTTAGACTTGCTTTGCTTGAGATAACAAGTCTGCAACCCAAGCTGTTTGCAGACTCAGGCTGACACAAAAAAAAGTTCTAAATTAACAGCTACACATTTTTCTGTGAGAACTCCAACATTTCCCCCTTTTTTATTTTTTATTATTTTTAAGTAGTATATAGATGTAATAGAGAATATAGCAAGTAGTTTCTAATAGACCGCTTTTAACAGTGTTTACTTCTCTACATTCTGTAGTATAAAATAAAAGTCTATTTCTTGAATTTACGTGAAATAGAATATAGAAAATAAATCCAGTGCAATTAGAAGGTAATTGCTGAGTTTTGATTTGAGCTGGGCAAAGGCAAAAAAATATCCACAGGTGCAGAAGATTTCTCTCAAAACTGTGTGGGGGGGTGAGGTTCTAAGCCTCACCTCTGTTGGCCCACAGTTTCTCACCTGATGGCCCCCCTGTGACTGTGTCTGTCTCAGGTTGTTCCTCCCTTGAGGAATCTTACCCGTCTTTGGCTAACTAGTCATCTTCCAGGGCCATACAGGGAGATGTAAAGTTGGTAAGTGAGAGAGAGGTAATATTTTTTGAAAAGGTTAGTTTTCCATTTCTTTGCAGATTTATACCCCAAGGCCTCTATGCCCAGCACTTGTCTTGAGGTATCCTTGCCAGCTGAAATGATTATGATGCACAGTAATTTTAAGTATGAGGCATGAATTCTAGTAAAGAGCTGAATTTAGGAAGAAAGGATAAAAGCTACAGAAGTAACAGATGGAAGTATTGATTATTTCTTTGACATAATTTCCTGTAGAGTAACATAGGCATGTATAGGTTTTAACAAACTACTAATTAAATTAAGTACACACATTAACAGAACAGGAATACAAATAGATAGCAAAGGCAGAAAAATAAGATAAACTAAAGCAACACATTCCTGGAAATTGTTCACATCCTATATATTCTTTTAACAGCAGATAATCTATAGTAGCATGATTCTGAAGCACTATTTGCACTTCTCCTAGCTCTTGATTGAGTTCGGATAATAGAGAAGCAGTCAAATTCATTGCCTCACTGTACTCACAGGCCAGCTTAGATATTTCCTTTTGCATTCTAATGACAAGTCCAGGAACCAGCAGGATGAATGCTGCTGCAAATGCAACAGAGGCAGGATCTAAAAGCTTCAAGTTGTTGTCACAATCAGATGGCAGAGCTCTGAGAAGTCTTTCATGACTATTTCCAGGATAATCTATCAGAGCACGAAGGATGTATCCCATGCCACATATACCTTGATAATGTGAAGAGAAGGCTTGGGGTGTGGACCTGTACCACCTGCCCTGCCCCTAAGGTGGGCCAGGCCGCCTTCTGTCTGCTAGGGCTGCCCACAGCGAAGTCACGGGCCATGCCGGGACACCTTCCCCCATCTGCAGAACACTCAAACATTCCAGGCCAAGCCTCCTCTGGCCCTTTGAGCCTCAACTGATCTCACTGAAGAAAGACTCTATAGAGTTTAATGCTTAACAGTTTCAGTAGGGGGTTTCCTTGTATGTAGTTACATTGCTCTGACTGCAAACATTCTGCCCTGCTCCTTGCAGAGGCCCTCCCCCTACTCTGTCCAAGCGCAAGGTCCCTGTCTCATTCCCCCCTCTACAGATAGAGGTCCTAGCTGCTGCTAGGGAAAAGGGGCAATGACCGCTCTGGCTGCTTCATGCTGAGAGGGGGCACATAAAGGGTGCAGTTAGGTCTCCATCAGTGGTCATTTGAGAGGGCCTTGGAGGATTGGCGCTTCCATCTTAGGTTCTATTTTTATTACTATTTGTAGTTTTATGGCTTCTAGGCAAGATAGAACAAATTGTTTTATTAGGTTAAGTAGCAACACCTGGAGTTGGATTTTACTTTTTGGAGCAGCTTGACAAGATTAAGAATGCATGGAATATGAGGATTGGAAATAGTAAAATTTTAATTGAAATGATGGGGGAAAACTAAAACATCTGGAGAATCATAGCTAGATATTTTGGGGGAACTAGACTTCTGGATCTAGTCTACATCCCAATGACTAATGTTAGGATTTAGTAAAGATAAGGCTGCATTACTGAAACAATACTTTTTCTAAAATCACTCTAATTTTTATTAGAAGTAACCAGATTAAGAAAATAATTAACACTTGGCTTGATTATTTGCATAAATGCAGCAAGAAGAGCAATTGATCTTTTAAATTTGCTTTGCTGGAACGTTTTACAAGGAATTTCAGAGTGGACTTTTAAAGGCCTCTCAAGGCCAGAAAGCCAAACCAGACTTGCCGTCAGGTTTTGCCTGTAGTACCTGTGGATTTGGGTGAATTCCTCTCTTCTTGAGGTTTCCAAGAGATTTCTGAGGTTTCTGTACCTGCCAGAAAATGACTCTCTTTACTCACCTGGTAAGGGTGCTGGGAACCCTGTGAGCAAGATACTAGGCCAGTTCTCCCAAGGGGCTTTGTTGGCTTTATAAAGTCAACCTTAGTTCCTTAAAGTTGTGTGTTCAAATTTGAGTTTACACACATGTCTTTCAGGTATGATATTCCAGTCAAAGTCTTGGTAATATAACCAGTGTTTTTAATTTCCTGTTACAAGGAAAGCAGGTTCTTATTGAGCTTATGCAAATAAACATACTGCTATAAAATATAAAAATACTCAACGGAAAGTTTTTAAATTCTGGAGGGGTCAGGTAGAGAGAAAGATAAATATTTCAATTCTGCTTATAAAAGGTATTGTAATTTACTAAACTATTAGTTTAAGAGAAAAAGTTTAAAACACTTTATCAACATTTGAAACAAAAAGCCATAGAATCATTTTCTTTAGTTTACTTAATCTTATATAACTAATACTTGCTTTGTTGAAATCTAGTTCTTTACCAGTTTAGAAGTAATAAAACAGTGACTATAAATGACAAGACTTACAGATGACAATGGCTAAAGATTTGATGAGAGCTTACTATAAGAGAGTTGACATAAGGAAATTTGAATGTTTTTGTAACACAAAACATTCAGTAAAAAAGTTTAGCATCATTCCCTTTGACAGTGTTTTCCAGGTAGTTATATATCAGATAAATAAGCCAAATTAGCCAAATAGTTTCCCTAATGAGGAGAAAAATTCCTCTGACATGTTCCAGGGGCCCTCTGGAAAATATCAGAGTTAACTAGAGGTAAAAGCACCTTTTTGAATTTGATTTTGGAAAGTTGTCAAAATAAAGTTTTTAAGGCATTTGCCTAAATAGAATTATAGTTTATTAATACTTATTATTTAACTAGAATGACAATAAAAAGGCTTAAAGGCAAATACAGGTTACTCAGTTGTTAATATTTAGCTTGCAGTCCTTTTAATATTAAGATCTTATTCTCTTAAGCACTCAATAAACAACTGTACTTAAGAACAAAGTTACCTTCTTTTACTCTCAATACAATACCTTTCCATTCCTTATGTCTTCTCTTATCAAAACACACATTCTTTAGCATACAGAAATGTTTTCCTTATATTAAGTAGTTTTAATCACAACTTAAAATTATTAGGTACTTTAACCTTTAATGAACACTGAAAAATAGGCTGTTGTAAACTGTTACACCAACATTCCTTAGATTGATACATTTATGAACACTTTTTATCATTTCTGGAAATGTGCCTTACAGCACAATTTTTTACTGAGCATAAAACATCTTTATATAACTTAGCAAAACTCTAAGAATTTTGGTTACCGCAAAAATTCTTAGGCTGTTTGCAGATATATACACTGTTATACATTAATATACTATTATTATTAAGATGTTCATTTATTATACTTGTTTATGCACTCTTTAGTAACCATGCTAGATTACTTATAAAACTTTTATTAGACATTAGACAAAGTCAAGCTTTTCTTTAAGCATCTTCTTGAAAGATTTAACAGATAACATCAACTGAAATAATGTTAAGTAAACTTAGGCAGCTGATAACTATAAGGACATGTCCATTTCAGTTAAACTTAAATTAGCATTAATGCTCAATATCTTTTATTAGAATTATCTGGAAGTTTTAGAATGCCCAACTTTCACAAGCACTTGTTTTTAAATCAATTTTTATTAATACCATCCAGAGGTAGAAAAACATTTTTTATTTACAAACTTAGACAAACAAACATACAGACTGAGACATAATGATTACAGTTAGCAGCACTTTTCATAAAAGAATATATACTCAGACAGCTAAACTGATACAAAGATTTGAGTTACAAATATTCAATTGCCCTCTTTCTTTTTAGCTTACTTGATTAAACGTATCTCAATTTTCCAGAATAAACTCTAAGGGTGAGTAGTTCACATAACTGGGTTAAGGTTTAGTTAGCCCCAGACTAAAAGGGCTGATGAAAGCTCTGTACTAATAGGGACTGTGTGTGTTCAGGGGTCTGGAAATGAAATGCAAGTACAATTCTAGCACTAGTTATTTAAAGCTAGGCTGTATTGCAGAAGATACATTTCTTCTGTTTCAGGGAGTCTAGTTTAAAAATCTCTCAAATTTTAGAAAGTAATGATGAACCCAATAAGTAGAATAGATTTTCACTAAAAGAATTTAGAAAACTAGTTTCATATTGTAGTAGTTCACAGGATTTTTGGCTATTTTCTTTTCTTGTGGCAAGATATATTTAGCTGCATAACATTATATTGCATACTTCTTTCAGGGGCCAAGCCTCTCTAATCAGAGACGTAAAACTGGTAGCCAATGTTAACCATCTTTTAAGTAGCTAACAAGTACTCAGACACATTTTATGAGATAAAGAGTACAGCATTTAGTTAGGAATAAGAGCAATTTCTTACCTTGCAGTGGTGGGCATCAGGTTCTGTGAAACTGATGAAGGTAGAAGAGAGTTAGGAAAGCCCCCTGCCTCACTCAGAGGCCAGGGCAGCCTGAAAAAGCAGGCTGGAAGTCAGAGAGACACAAAGAGAGTCACTCCTCATGGATACCCAGTCAGGCTGTCGGGGTCTGATTCCAGACACGTGGGCCTTTGAGAAGCCGCTGAAGTGTAGCCTCAGCCTAGACACTCGCAGTTGCCCACAGCTTTCCTCAGTACCTCACATCCAAGGAGATACCTCTGAAGGGGAATCCTGGCCTCCACTCAGGTGACTTTCTCAGCTCCCAAGGGAGACAGGGGATCCACGGAGGGACATGCAGGGGAACCTGTCACTTGAGACTTCGAGATCGGCAGCCCGGCTGGTCCCATTTACATGGCTGACGAGTGCCCAATGTTGTGTGGCATAGATGGCTTCCTTCTATAAGGACAGTAAAAAAAAAAGGTAATCTTGGATGCTAATACTCACCTCCGAGGTTATCCTAGATGAGCCCCTGAAAATGATGCCAGGTTCTTTTTTGCAGAGCTGAAGAATGAACTTAACTAACAGTCAAGGTAAGAGAGCTAAGGGGAGGCTTTTATTTAGAGATACAGCGAGAGGACAGACAGCTCCTGGCTCAGGCCGGGAGGGGACAAGAGAGCCTTGTGCACATAATTTTGACAAATTGTAGGGCTGTTTTACATTCTTTGAGGAAGTACTTTCTATTGGAATCTTTCTGAAGGAGTTTGAAAATTAAAGGAGGGTACAGTTAAAGCAAACTTTTCCCTATCTGCCAATTAACAGTTTCCTCTTCATGGAACCAAGGACAACATTCTTGCACAAAGTGCAAGAATTTTGCTGATTGTCCATTGGTGACATTCATACTTCTACTTCTAAACTTTAGAGTTAAGCTGTAAGTGGGATTGAGATTTAAACTATGGACAATGTTGTTTAACAAGAGTAAATAAATCAGCTAAAAGTTTCTTTTTTACTTTCACTCCTGTGGATAGCAGTAATCCCTGTAATAATTGCTTATATTCAAGTTCCTGAGACAGGACATTCCCCAAATTTGCAGAAGGTCCTGCCAACCCTGAGCAGATGCACCCCTTCGGTCCTGTGGCTGTGACAAGTTCGGCCAAGTTCCACCAGAATAATATGGTTCCAGGACAGGATCAAGTCTTTGTGCCCCACTCTGGGTGCCAAATACCGGGACCTGTTATGACAGCTGCAGGATGAACACATAAGACGAGACAACACACACACACACACACACACACACACACACACACACACACACACACAGATCTCTTGCTAATAGCTGCCTGCTTAGCAGTCTACACATTTATTTTTATATTTCAGACTTCAAGACTAAATAATTCTTTCCCAGACCTCAAGGTTAAATTATTCTTTCCCAGGGAGAGAAAAAGAACACAGAGCGATCCCTACATTGATACAGTTCCTTGAACTCTGGTTCAACTCCATCTCCTGAAGTCTGGGGTGTGTGCAGCCAACCTCCTTAGACTTGCTTTGCTTGAAATAACAAGTCCACAGCCCGAGCTGTTTGCAGACTCAGGCTGACACATAACAAATTCTAAATTAACAGCTGCACATTTTTCTGTGAGAACTCCAATACATGTACAGTTATGGAGAGGATGTCTCTGCTCAAGCACTGGTTTCTGCTACTGTCTGGGAATTATTTAGCCAGTCACCCACTATAATAAATCTGATCTGTGAGACAAGAGGTTTGGGATGGGGGTTATCTGTGACTCTCGCATAGGCAGCAGCCTAGCCAGAGGTTCACTCAGTGCCATCGGATCAGTTGGCCAGAGCGGAGATAAAAGGACCACTGTCTACAGGTCTGGTCTGCCCTCAGAGTCTGCAGATTAGGATAGGAAAGTAGAAAATCGGCTCAGCCACTCCCCAACATTCTCATCCATCTGGAGGCAGGGGATCAAGGAGCAGAAGACACTGGGAAACCTTTTACCCAAGACGTAAGACTGGTAGCCGGTGCTAATCATCTTTTAAGTGGCTAACAGGCACCCAGACACATTTTTATGAGATAAAGTACAGTATTAAGTTAGGAATAAGAGCAAAGCATAGATCTTCTACCTTGTGGTGGTGAGCATCAGGTTCCATGAAATTGATGAAGTTATAAGAGAGTTAGAAACACCCCCTGCCTCACTCAGAGGGCAAGGCGGCCTGAAGAAGCAGGCTGGAAGTCAGAGACAGAGAAAGGGAGAAACTC
The DNA here is from genome assembly GCA_032199065.1 of Smutsia gigantea. NCBI lineage: Eukaryota > Metazoa > Chordata > Mammalia > Pholidota > Manidae > Smutsia > Smutsia gigantea. Next base: position 238,618 of record JAVSCE010014581.1, on the reverse strand, counting down.
CTCATGGATATCCAATCAGGATGTTGGGGTCTGATTCCAGGCATGCAGACCTTTGAGAAGCCGCTGAAGTGTACCCTCAGCCTAGACTCTCACAGTTGCCCATGGCTTTTCTCAGTCCCTTGCATCCAAGGAGATGCCTCTGAAAGGGAATCCTGGCCTCCACTCAGGTGACATTCCCGGCTCCCAAGGAGGATGGGGGATCTACTGAGGGAGACGCAGGGGAACTTGTCACTTGAGACTTTGAGATCGACAGCCAGGCTAGTCCCATTTAAGTGGCTGACAAGTGCCTGATTTTGTGTGCCATAGACGGCTTCCTTCTATAAGGACAGTGAAAGAAAAGGCAGGCTTGGATGCTGATACTAACCTCTGAAGCTATCCCGGATGAGCCCCCAAAGATGATGCCGGGGTTCTTGTTCACAAAGCCAAAGAATGAGCTTCACAAACACTCAAGGTAGGAGAGCAAGGTACAGGCTTTTATTTAGAGATAAAGTGAAAGGATAGAGCTCTGGGCTCACACCAGGAGGGGACAGGAGAGTCCGGTGTGGTGTGTTGTCTAGGGGTCTTATAGGCAGATGAGGATTTTTTGAGAACATGAAAAAAAGCTTAGGGGTGTGGACTTGTTAAGTGGTGTCTGAATATCTAGAATTAACTTAACACAAGGAATTTCTTGCCCGACTTTTCTCTGGGACACCTGCGTCCTGGTCTAGGAGCATATCAAAAGGCAGCCTGTCCAGTCCCCAAGATGGGCTGAGGTATTGTCTGTTTGCTAAAGAGTAAGTTAAAATTCTTACTTCTTAAACTTCCTGGGTGTTAAAATGCAATCTTATCTTTAAGGTAGAATCTTTCTTGCCTTTTAATATGTTGTTTACAGCTGGGTCTGGATGCTAAATTAGTTGCCCAGTTTATAAAATCACCCCATCAGATCTGAAAGAGGAAAGACATCACATAGGCCTGGGCCTTTTAGCATGCTAAAGTCAATCTTACACATGATTACAAGTGATTAGCATAATAAAAACATGGGCTACTCTTCTTTATCTGGGGAACATTAACTGATCTCACTGAAGAATGACTCTAGAGCTGAATGTTTCACACCGACTTTTTGTAGGGGGTTTTCTTGCATGTAGTTACATTGCTCTGACTGCAAATATCCTGCCTTTCTTTTTCTGGAGGCCCTCCCCCTACTCCAACTACACCCACAGTCCCTGTCTCATTACTAAGGTTGTATAATTAATTGTATGGACCACAATTTAAGAAGTTTCTTAAAATAGGCCCTAAAAGTGAAATTATTAGTCTAGATACATATTAACCTAGATACATATCTGAGACAGGGACCATGGGCCTAGACAGAGTAGAGTGAGGGCCTCCGGAAAAAAACAAAGCAAGATAATCCATTGTGAGATTTGCTATGGCCTATTGAGGGGAGCCCAGTTTATTTTTCTAACTTTACCCAAGTGCTGCTTTTCTTCCTCCAGCCCTAAACAAATGATTTGTTGTAACTTAGGCAATGTAGCAAGCAAGCCCAAAACAACATAGTAAAAACAGGAAGGATTCCATCTTAAAACACAATTAATTTAAAAAATTTTCTTAACAAACAGAAAATAACTCAGCCCATCTTGGGAGTGAAGCAGGAGTCTTGAGTGATACGCTCCCAGACCAGGAAACTGGTATCCTGGGAGGAAATCAGAGCATTAAAATTCTTGTAAATAACCAGGAAGACTAATAAGAAACTTAGTGGTTCTTCAGAGGTGTTTGGGACCACCTAGCAAGTGTACATCCCTAGCCTTTTGTCTCTCAACTGCCTATAAAACCCCCCTAGACAATGCATGACCCCGGAACTCTCTTGTCCCCTCCTGGCTTGAGCCTGGAGCTCTGTCTTTTCACTTTCTCTCTAAATAAAAGCCTCTGCCTTGCTCTCCTATGTTGAGTGTTTGTGAAGTTCATTCTTTGGCTCCATGAACAAGAATCCCAGCATCATTTTGGGGGGCTCATCAGGGATAACTTCGGAGGTGAGTATCAGCATCCAAGCCTGCTTTTTATTTCACTGTCCTTACACAAGGAAACCGTCTATGGCACTCTAAATCAGGAGCGCATCAGCCACTTAAATGGAACTAGCCCAGCTGCCGATCTTCTAGTGTTGAGTGACATGTTCCCCTGCATTTCCCTCGGTGGATCCCCCGTCTCCCTTGGGAGCTGGGAAAGTCACCTGAGTGGAGGCCAGGATTATGTTTCAGAGGCATCTCCTTGGATGTGAGGGACTGAGGAAAGCTGTGGGCAACTGTGAGAGTCCAGGCTGAGGCTACACTTCAGCAGCTTCTCAAAGGTCCGCATGTCTGGAATCAGACCCCGAGATCCCGACTGGGTATCCTTGAGGAGTGTCTCTCTCTCTCTCTCTCTCTCTCTCTTTCTCTCTGACTTCCAGCCTGCTTCTTCAGGCCACCCTGGCCTCTGTGTGAGGCAGGGGCACTCTTTGCTTCCTTTACATGCTCTATGTGTACCTCTAACTTCATCAATTTCATGGAACGCATGCTCCCCACAGCAAGGTAGGAGGAGATCTACGCTTCACTCTTATTCTTGATTAAATGCTGTACTTTTTAATCTCATAAAAATGTGTTTGGGCACCTGTTAGCCCCTTAAAATATTATTAGGTTCGGCTACCAGTCTTGTCTCAAGTGAAAAGTTTCCCGGTGTCTGCCGCTCATTGATCTCCCACCTCTGGGCAGGAATGTTGGGTAGTGGCTGAGCCAATTTCCTACTTTCCTATCCTAATCTGTGGACTCCAAGGGCTGACTGGACAAGTAAACCATAGTCCTTGAATCTCTGCTCTGGCCTATTGATCTGATAGTGCTGAATAAACCTCCAGCTAGGCTGCTGCCTATGCAAGAGTTACAGATGACCCCCGACCTTTTTGTCTTATGGGTTAGATTTCTTAGTGAGTGACTAGTAGGATAATTCCCAGGCAGTGGCAGAAACTGGTGTTTGAGAGTACAGACCCCCTCCTTCATAACTGTCCATGGCAGCCTCTGTCTGAATTTTATCTCTGGCCTTAGGAAAAGTTCCCCTGCTCCTCATTCAAAGCAGTCCTCATAGATCTGCACCACTTTCTCCTGTGTAATATAAATGAAGTCTGTAAAGTAATAAAGCTGAAACCTGAGACCAACATGTAAATGGCTCTATTGTATTGCTCTCCCTTCCTTAGAGGCAGTCATCCTGAGACTAGGCATTTCCTTTTCTGTGGCCCCAGGGAAGTGAAACAGGTTTGTGACTCAGATCAAGGGTCAGGCAGTGAGAGGTCACACAGTCCCTGTACTTATTGGACAGGCAGGGGGCTCTCAAGGAATGACTAAAGCTTGTGCAGATAAAACTAGGAAAACTCCCAAAAGGTGTAAAGTAGGAGCACACTGGTAAGGTCCCACTAAATCCAGAGCTCCAAGGCGACTCTTGCTGAGTGGGAAGGCAAGAGAGGAATCAAGGCAAGGTGCAGGCCACGCTGGTAAGGAGTGGTTAATTCCAGTAGGCCAGCAGAAGGGGTGACTGACCACTGTCACCTTGGCTCCAAGGTGAGGGGACACCCTCACAGAGAAAAAGTCTGATCAGGTGTCACACACCTATCTTTTTCTCTCTTCTGGATGGTAGCTTCCTCTTCAAGGTTAAAGCCAGACATGCCTCTGGCATGCATTCTGAAGAACTGGGAGAAATTTGATCCCCAGACCCTGAAAAAGTGTCTTATCTTCTGCACACAAGCTTGGCCTCAATACAAACTATCTGATTAGAGATACTTGGCCCCTGAAAGAAGTATGCAATATAATAAGGTTATGCAGCTAAATATTTTTTGCCACAAGGAAGGAAAATAGTCAAAAATCCTGTGAACTACTACAATATAGGACTAATTTTCTAAAAAATTTTTGGTGAAAATCCATTCTGCTTATTGAGTTCATCATTATCATTAAAAATTGGGAGGTTTTTTTAAACCAGACTCCCTGAGATGAAATGCCGGAGTCCAGCTCCAGCTAGTCCAGGAGTCCCTGAAGGATGGACGGCATCAGGGGCTCAGTAAAATGAATGAGGATGCCACAGACACTAGCAAAAGCTGAGCCTGGCCTGTTTTACTGAAGTTTAGCAAGATTATATATGTTTTGAGTATGCAGTTTCACAAAGATTAGATCATTTGATTTTTTCAAAAATAATAATTACATAAAGGTCAATTTTTAAGGATTAAATTATTGGCACCTTAGCCATCACTAATTTTTTGCACTTATGCTTGCTTGGCTTCCCTGGCAGTTTCAGAACAAACATGACTTAATTCTAAAAATGTTCCCTCATGCCTGGTTGGCCTGAGCCCTACTTGCAGTTTCCTCATTATTGATTCAAAAATAGCCATGGTTACTATTCATCTGATTAACATATAGCTAAGTCTGTTTTTCTAGGTCTAAAACATTACGTGCAGATTTAAAGAAAAACATCAAAACAGTGTATCATGAAAGCAGTGTAGCAAGACTAAGCTAACTACAACTGTGGGAACGAAAAATCTGTACTCTTTGGTAGGTGCCCAGTTTCACAGAGATGAAAGCGTTGCACCTGAGGTAAGGGGATAATGACCATTGAATCAGAAGGCATAGGGACCTAGTCGGGCCACTTATCTTCCTAGTGGGGGGAAAACAGGGGCATGTCTGCCTTAGAGTTTCCTTAAATCATTTACAATAATATCTATAACAGTAATCTTTTCTATTGGGAGAGTCTCTGCAATCATGCCAGGCCTTTTCCCACACAATCATTCATGCTGACTTTCCTTTATTGTTCTATTATTCCCTGAGACCCAACAGGTCTGGGAGCCATTTGAAAATTCCTCACGGGGCTGAGTTGGGTGGAGAAAGGGAACTGGAACTTACTCAAACAATTCTTATTTATTATAATTTTGATACTTGTTTCCAATATCTTCTCTGCATCCCCCTCCTAATATTCTTTAATAAAATGTTGAAGTAGTAGGTAAAAGTAGTAAAGATTACAGTTTCTAATAGAAAGCTGTTTAAATCTTGATGTAAAAATAAAGATGGAAAGTAAAGTTTAAAGCAGTAAAAAAGCAAGTGTAAACTGTCAGATCTATGCCTATATGCTAAGTGTTGATTCAAATGAGACAAGAGCAAAAACAGCCATGGGTGCAGGAGATTTCTCTCAAAACTGGGGGGGTGAGGTTCTGAGCCTCACCTCTGTTGACCCCCTATTGTTCACCTGATGGCCCCGCTGCGACTGTGCCTGTCTTAGGTTGTTCCTCCCTTGAGGAATCTTACCCGTCTCTGGCTAACCAGCCATCTTCCGGGGCCATACAGGGAGATGTACAGTTGGTAGTGAGAGAGAAGCAGTGTTCTTTGAAAAGGTTAGCTCTTCTTAGTCCTTTGAAGATTTATGCCCCATGGCTTTTATCCCCAGCAGTTGTCTCGAGGTATCTTTCCCACCTGGAAGAATTAGGGGGATCTTGCCTCTGGCATTTCTCCCAGGATATATTAAATTTGGTTTTACAATTTAGATGAAAGTGACCAATAACATTTCCAAACACCATAATAATAAGGAGAGATAGTGGGGATGTTCTTTTCAGGGGTATGCATTGCGGTTCCTTCTTTTCCGGGCGTCTGGGCAGTGCCATCAGACGGATGGATCAGACTGGCTCCTGACAATGAAAGAAATTTATCTTCTGCAGTACAGCCTGGCTTTAAATAATTGGTGCTAGAATTGTACTTGCATTTCATTTCCAGCCCCTTAGACACACACAGTCCCTATCAGTACAGAGCCTTCATCAGCCCTGTTCATCTGGGGCTGTCTAAACCTTAACACAGTTACATAAACTGCTCACCCTTAGAGTGTAGTCTTGAAAACTGAGATACTTTAAATCAAATAAGCTAAAAAGAAAGAAGGCAATTGGATTTTAGTAAAAATATTTGTATCAGTTTGTGTATATGTTTTTATGAAAAGTATTGCTAACTGTAGTCATTACATCTCAACCTGTATGTTTGTATGTCTAAGTGTGTAAATGAAAGATTTTTCTACCTCTGGATTGTATTAATAAGAATCAATTTAAAGGCAAGTGCTTGTGACAATTGGGCATTCTAAAACTTCCAGAAAATTCTAATAAAAAATATTAAGCATTAATGCTAACAAGTTGAACTGAAACGGACAGGTCCTTATGGTTATCAGCTGCCTATTTACCTAAAAGTCATTTAAGTTGATGTTATCTGTTAAATCTTTCAAGAAAAAATGCTTAGGCTTGACTTTGTCTAATGTTTGGTAAAAGTTTTGTGAGTAATCTAGCATGGTTGTTAAAAAATGAGTAAACTAAGTACGTGTAGCAAGTGAACATCTCAATTGTGTGTTACACTGTGTTACAGTGTGTATACCTACAAACCACCTGAGAATCTTTGTGGTACCCTAAAACCTTAAAGTTTTGCTAAGTTAAGTAGACATATTTTATGCTTAGAGATTGTGCTATAAAGCACACAGTTCCAGTAATTATAAAATGTGTTCATAAACTTAATCTAAATAATGTTCACTGAAAATTAAGATTCCTAATGGTTTTAAGTTCTACATAAAACTCCTTAAAGTAATAAATAAAACATCTCTGCTTGCTAGAAAAGATGTGTGTTTTAATAAGAGAAGGTATAATGAATGGAAATTCATTTTGTTGAGGGTAAAAGAAGGTAACTGTTCTAAAGTACAGCTGTTTATTTAAAGAGGGAGAACTCTGAATGTAAAAAGAAAGTTGTAGAAAGTTTGTGGAAGAATTGATATAGTCATGCTATGTGAAATTAAAGCAAATGAGTCTTAATATCAAGTACACAGCAAAATTAGAATTTTGTTCTCAGTTAAGAAGACAAAGTTTTCTTAAACTGTTAGTCTGCTCTTAATGTTGAAAGATTGCAAGAACTTTCTAATTGTTTTATCAAAGCAGTTTCTCGTGCTTAAAGTCTCAAAGAATTGTCTGAGTATTTAAGAAAATAAGATCTTACTATTAAAAGTACTAAAAGCTAAGTTTTGCTAACAACTGTGTATTCTGTATTTGCCTTTAAAATCTTTTATTGTCATTCTGGTTAAATAGATAAGTATTGTTTCATAGTGATTTGTGATTCTATTTAGGCAAGTGCCTTAAAACTTTCTGACAGTTTCACAAAATCAAATTCAAAAAGGTGCTTTTTACCTCTTGTTCACTCTGGTATTTTCCAGAGGGCCCCTGGAACATGTCAGAGGAATATTTTTTCTCCTCATTGGGGAAAATATTTGGCTAATTTGCCTTATTTATCTGATATATATTTACCTGGAAAGCACTGTCAAAGAGAATGATGCAAAACTTTGTTACTGAATGTTTTATGTTACAGAAATATACAAATTTCCTTATGTCAACTGTATTATAGTGAGCTTTCATCAGATCTTTAAGCATTGTCATTTGTAAGTCTTTTGTCATTTTTGTCACTGTTTGATTATTCCTAAACTGGTGAATAACTAGATTCTAACCGAGCAAGTATTGGTTGTGTAAGACTAACTGAACTAAGGAAAATAACTTTATGAATTTTTATTTCAAATGTTGCTGACAAGTGTTTTAAGCTCTTTCTATTAAGCTGACAACAGTTTAATAAGTCACAATACCTTTGTAAGCAGAATTGAAACATCTTTTTCTCTACCTGATCCCCCCAGAATTTAAAAACTCTCAGTGACTATTTTTATATTTCATGGCAGTATGTTTATTTGCATAAACTCAATAAGAATCTGCTTTCTTTGTAACAAGACCAATTAAAAACACTGGTTATATTACCAAGGCTTTGACTGGAATGTCATGCCTGAGAGACAGGTGCATAAACTCAGATATGAACAGACAGCTTTAAAGAACTAAGATTGACTTTATAGAGCCAACAAAGCCTCTTGGAAGAACTGGACTGGTACTGTGCTTACAGGGTTCCCAGCAGCCTTACCAGGTAAGTAAGGAAGGTCACTTCCTGGCAAGTGCAAGAACCTCAAAATATCTTGGGGACCTCAAGAAGAGAGGAATTCACCCAAATCTACAGATACTGCAGGCAAAACCTGACAGCAAGTGTGGCTTGGCTTTCTGGCCTCAAGAGGCCTTTAAAAGTCTAATCTGAAATTCCTTACAAAAAGTTCCAACAAAGCACATTTAAAAGAGCCTATGTAATCAATTGCTCTTCTTGCTACACTTACGCAAATAATCAAGCCAAGTGTTAATTATTTTCTTAATCTGGTTACTTCTAATAAAATGAGGGTGATTTTAGAGAAAAGTATTATTTCAGTAATGCAGCCTTATCTATGCTGAGTCCTAATACCAGTCATTGGGACATAGACTAGATCCAGAATTCTAGTTTCCCCAAGATATCTGGCTATGATTCTCAATTAGAGCTTTACTATTTCCTCATATTCAGCCATGCATTCTTTTTTTTTTTTGTGGCTTATAACAACAATCATTTATTATTTTTCACGAGTCTATAGATCAGCTGGGCAGTCAGCCATGCATTCTTTAATCTCCTTGTCAAGTCTGTACTTCCAGAATGGCACATCCAACTCCAGATGTTGCTGCTTAACCTAATAACACGATTTGTTCTATCTTGCCTGGAAGCCATAGACTGCAAATGGTGATGGAAATAGAACCCAGGATGGAAGTGCCCATCTTCTGAGGCCTCTTGACTGACCACTGATGGAGACCTAGCTGCACCCCTAACAATGCCCCTTCTCAGCCTGAAGCAGCCAGAGTGGTCATTGCCCCTTTCCCCTAGCAGCAGCTGGGGTCTCCATCTGTAGAGGGGGGAATGAGACAGGAACCATGGGCTTAGACAGAGTAGAGTGAGGGCCTCTGGAAAAAAACAAAAGCAAGATAATCCATTGTGAGATTTGCTTTGGCCTATTGAGGGGGACCCAGTTTATTTTTCTAACTTTACCCAAGTGCTGCTTTTCTTCCTCCAGCCCTAAACAAATGATTTGTTGCAACTTAGGCAATGTAGCAAGCAAGCCCAAAACAACATAGTAAAAACAGGAAGGATTCCATCTTAAAACACAATTCATTAAAAAAAATTTTCTTAACAAACAGACAATAACTCAGCCCATCTTTGGAGCAAAGCAGGAGTCTTGAGTGATATGCTCCCAGACCAGGAAGCTGCTATCCTGGGAGGGATTCAGAGCATTATAATTCTTGTAAATAACCAGGAAGACTAATAAGAAACTTAGTGTTTCTTCAAAGGTATTTGGGAACACTTAGCAAGTGTACATCCCTAGCCCTTTGCCTCTCAACTGCCTATAAAATCCCTAGACAATACATCACCCTGGTACTCTCTTGTCCCCTCCTGGCTTGAAAGCCTCTGCCTTGCTCTCCTACGGTTGAGTGTTTGCGAAGTTCATTCTTCAGCTCCATGAACAAGAACCCCGGCATCACATCTAGATACAAACAAAATGAACATTGTTTTAATGAGGAGATGGCATTGTGTTTAATTTAGTGATGCTGAACTCTTTTTCCTAATGCTTGTGACTAGCTGATTTTTTGTGAATTTTTTATTCATAACTTTAATCTATTTATATCTGCTGATTTATGTTTTTCTTATCAATTAGGATAACTTCTGTATATGCAAAGAAAATTTTAGATGGTAAAATCTTTAAGGACTAAATACTATATCCCTTTTCACAGCTGTGTGGTTCCCTGAAGGACACAAATGATGAGATCTTTTAATGTCTGTGGAATGGTCATTCATTGCCACCTGGGAGAATTCACCCTGGAAGGCAGGAGCCAAGATTCATTGGTTTTATTGTTATGTCACAAGAAAGACTTGCTACTGGACATGTCATCTTTTGACATGACCTTTATGGAGTCATAGGGAGCACATTAAGATATCCCAGAGTTTTATATTTGTCCTGATAGTCAGTTGCATTCCTTTTCAATATATTGCCCAATATTGCTTGAAGAAATATCTTCACTGCGTTCACTTTTAAAACATGATGTGGGGTAAATGACAGAATTTCTAGAATCTCCCACCTGGCCTTAGCATTTACATATCAATAAGTGTTTATTGCTGTAGCCTCCCCCAGCCTCTGGCGCAAGAGGTGGATAGAAAACAACCATTCTCACCTCCATGCCGGGTACGTAATTGGTCTGGTATCTGCCAGTCACAAAGGGCTAGCCCATGGAATTCCTCCTAGATGTGGTGGGTGGGGAAGTAGAGAGCATTCCCTGGCTGCAGGAAAATGGAGCACAGAATGAGCTTTTGCTAGAGGGGACCAGGGAGAAAGGACTTAGGGAGTGACCACATCACAGCCACGAGGAACAGATGGAGCCATGTCTGGCCAGTGAATTCAAGCAAGCAGTGACCAGTAAAAATGATTTATCTCAACTTGCTCTTCCCCTTCCTTACTGTGGTTTCACTGGATTCATAGAGGAATTTGCTCTGGGAGGGGAAGCCCCTTCACCCCAGAGTTACACACGGTTTTGTTGGGGGAGTGCTGTGTATTTTCCTCTGTCCTTGTCTCCACTGCAACAAATAATTGAAGGGCAGAGACACAGTAGTGAAGCAGAGTAAAATTTTTATTTAAAGTTACTTAGAGAAAAAGTGCAGGCGACCTCAGAGGAGCACCCTCTGAAAGGTTGAAAAGAGAGTTTAAAGTTAAAAGGTTATGCACTTAGAAAGTGTGGGGGACCTCAGAGAGAGAAGCGCCCTGTGTTGTGCCCAAGTCACGAGTCCCTGAAAGACCACCAAGGAGCCGATTCTGAGGCAAACACACAAAGGTCATTTATTTCAAGCTCGAGCTCGCGCTCACACTCACCAACGCAGAGGTTCCAAAGTGAGAGCCCTGAGCCCAGGGTAGGCACAGTTTTTATGCATTACAAGGTGCAGGAAGAGGGAAACTCTAACTTGGCATATGCTGGTTGGATGATTTAGAAGCAAGCATTTTTTATTGGTTGAGTCTGGCTGGCGCTAAGCTGTTGGCTGATGTAACATGTAAGGTATATTATCTTTAAGGAGTGGGAGCATCTGGACCTTGAGCATCTGGACCTTGAGGTCATTGCTAGGGAACTATCTGGGGTGAGGGTCACTGGAACAATGGGTGGTTTTTCCAGTAACTGGAACAAAGTTTTCTTAGAACCAGGTTGGGGTTGAGGCTTCTTTCTTAAAATGCCCCCCCCCCTTTTAAATGGAGTCTCTCTTGCTCTCACACCTGCAAGGCTGGGGGTTCCCCCTTTTAAGGATTCTTTAGGAAAGTGTCTAAGGGCTGGGGATGCAGACCTGTTAAGTGGTCTTTGAATACTTAGAATTAACACAAGGAACTTCCTGCTCTGATTTCTCCCTGGGATACCAGCGTCTTGGTCTGGGAGCAGATCAAACAGACAGCTTGCCCAGTCCCCAAGGTGGGCTGAGTTATTGTCTGTTTGCTAAAGAGTAAGTTAAGAATATCACATTTTTAACTTCCTGGGTATTAAAATACAATCTTTAAGCTGGAATCCTGCCTGCTTTTACTATGTTGTTTACTGGCTGGGCCTGCATGCTAAATTAGTTGCCTAGGTTACAAACTACTTAATTAGGGCCGGAAGGAAAGAAAATCAGCACATAGGTAAAGGTAAAAAAAATAAGCTGTGCCTGCATGATTAACACAATAAAGACGTGGGCTATGCTGAGGTGCCCTCCTCTATCTGGGGAATATTCAAACATTCCAGGCCAAGTTACTCCTGGCTTTTTGAGCTTTAATTGATTAATTTTGGGTCTTTTTAGTGGACTTTCCTGGCCTCTTTCTCTTTACACCCCGCTCATATCTATTTTCCTGCCTAACAGGGCTGAAGGAGAAAAAAAAAAACAGCATATAGGTAAAGTTAAAAAATAAGCTGGGCCTGCATGATTAACACAATAAAGACATGGGCTATGCTGGGATACCCTCCTTTATGTGGGGAATATTCCAACATTCCAGGTCAAGTTACTCCTGGCTTTTTGAGCTTTAATTGATTAACTCTGGGTCTTTTTAGTGTAGTTTCCTGGCCTTTTTCTCTTTCCACCTGCTCATATCCATTTTCCGGCCAAACATGGCCAATATGGCAATGTCTATATTCCTAAATGGGGTCATCTGAAGGCCTGTGTACTTTGTCTTGAATCAGGATAGCCTTGGGATAGCATGAGAATTTGATTTTGTCCAAGAGCATTGCTTTCAACTTCATATGAATATTTCCTACATAAGATCCAAGAAGCCCCTCTTGAATAGGCTTATGACTCTTATTCTTTTGACTTTAAAAGAGAAAATACAAGAATTCTCAAGAAAAGTGATCCTGGAAATACATGTGATTGAAACATAGTGCAGCACCAGAAAGGCAAAGTTTATAAATACAGAAAATGTATTAAAGGAAAAGGGTGATTTTTTGTGTGTGCAAATGTTTGACATGAATTTTTAAAAAAAGAGTAAAGCATAAGTTAATCCAATTAACTAAATTTTCCTGTAAGCAAAGAGCACATATTTGGAATGAGAACTTGGACAATGAAAATAAATGACCCTGGTTGAGTAGATGTTAAGTGCACACTGCACTATGGAACTATACAATGAGGAATGAGAATATTCAGATGATGAAAAGGAAATATGGGTAGCTGAACATGTGATACTCCTACTGATGCCAGGGTTCTTGTTCACGAAGCTGAAGGATGAGCTTCACAAACACTCAGGTAGGAGAGCAAGGTACAGGCTTTTATTTAGAGATAAAGTGAAAGGACAGAGCTCCTGGCTCAGGCCTGGAGGGGACAAGAGAGCCCGGGGTGTGGCGTTGTCTAGGGGATTTATAGGCAGATGAGGATTTTTTGAGATGAAAAAAAAGCTTAAGGGTGTGGACTTGTTAAGTGGTGTCTTGAATGTCTAGAATTAACTTAACACAAGGAATTTCCTGCCCAACTTTTCTCTGGGACACCTGCCTGACTTCTCTGGGACAAAAGGCAGCCTGCCCAGCCCCCAAGGTGGGCTGAGGTTTTGTCTGTTTGCTAAAGAGTAAGTTAAAATTCTTACTTCTTAAACTTCCTGGGTGTTAAAATGCAATCTTATCTTTAAGGTAGAATTTTTCTTGCCTTTTAATATGTTGTTTACCTCTGGGTCTGCATGCTAAATTAGTTGCCCAGTTTGTAACATCACTCCATCATATCTGAAAGAGGAAAGACAGCACATAGGGCTGGGCCTTTTAGCATGCTAAAGTCAATCTTACACATGATTACAAATGATTAGCATAATAAAAACATGGGCTACTCTTCTTTATCTGGGGAACACCAACTGATCTTACTGAAGAATGACCCTAGAGCTTAATGTTTAACACAGAGTTTTGGTAGGGGGTTTCCTTGCATGTAGTTACATTGCTCTGACTGCAAATATCCTGCCTTGCTTTTTCCTGAGGCCCTCACCCTGTTCTGTCCAAGCCCATGGTCCCTGTCTTACTACCAGGACAAATACTACAAAAGGCCAACTATCACCTTGTAGGAACCCAAGATGTCAAGGATCTCTCTTGTAATGAACTTATTCTGGAGTCATGGAAATGACTGTTGGCTGCCCCTGACGGGAGTCCTTGAAGTAGAAAGGACCAGAAATCCATATGGCATGGAAAGCAAAATATAATTATACATAATGCTTTTAACTGCATAAATCTATGCTCCCAGGAGGAAGGAGATAAATTATAATGCACATATTGCGAGGGTGACTTTCAACAATGCAAGAACTCTGGTGGCTTCAAATGTATTAACTGTTTAGCAGTGGCTATTACAGATGGGGGAATTTATGGTGACAGTTATTTGTGTCTCTTTCTATAATGTGTACATGTAACTTGTACAGTGAAAAATATTTTGTGAGTATATACTGTTACAGACACAAGGACTGAAAGTAATGTGGATCCTACTGTAAGTGAAACTAAACATCCCTTCATAGTTCCATCTCATATTGTAAAATAGTTTTAGTTTAAAGTTAATGTATTGTTGCAAATATTAAAAAGATCATTGCCAAGAGTGAATATAGAGATTTTTTTAACTGCTTAATTATTAAACCTTGAAATGAAATTATTTAAATCTTGAAGTGACTGTGCAATTAAAACCTACATCTGATTATTAGCAAAGGATTTTAAAATCTTACCATGTTCAAAAGGGAATGAGATCACCCCCAGTTTTGTATTAAACCCTTCCTGTAAATGCATGGTTCTCGATGACAGAAACTTTTTATCTTCAATGAGGTGTGACCTGAGCCTTTGGCAGTGCAACTGGGTTTAAAATGCCAACGCTGTTGACAGTGGGGCCTGAGGTCCATTATTGGATAGAATTGTGCATCCTAGTAATTTTCTACTCTGCTGCTTTACCTATAGGAAAACCTCTGAGATTAGGAATTCTTTAGTATGTGGGCTGGTATAGAAAAACATGAATCTCCCTTGTGAATTTTATTGAAACAAAAGATTGCAATGCACTTTCTATCCCCCTTCCCATGCATTTTACATTCACTTCATAAGAATATAAGTAATCTATGTTATGATACTGGGTGAGACCTCTACCCGGGGATAGACGCAGTAAGGTTCTTGACTCCAATAAAGAAAGAATTCACAAGCCAGTCAAGGAAATGCAAGCAAAAGATAGTTTATTAAAGCAAAACTACACAGTCTAGGAGGGAGTGTGGGCATGCTTGAGAGGTGAGCAGCCCAGTGAGGTTCAGGATGTGTGGTCTCATAGCTGGAGTTTAAGCAGGGGATAACGTATTCATCGGGGTAGGTGGGATTTTCTCCAAATAGAGAGGGTTAGGGGCTATGTCCTCTGTTTGCCCTGATATGGTCAACCTTGGAACCATCTTGGTGCCAAGGGGTGTGATTTTTAGTATGCTAATGGGCATATAATGAACTTTGGGTTAACTGTGGGTTACCTTTGTTCCCCATCTAGAATATAGCTGGTTTACTTTTGTTTAACCTGTTTTGCCATCAGCTGATTTCCCTAGAATCTAGCTGGTGTATTTGTGCTAAAACTGTTTTACTAGCTGGCCACACAGACTGGCCTCAAACTACTAGTATCTGTGGTTTCTTGACTCACCCAGGGCCTGTCTCTCTTCCTAAGCTACACTGTTTACATCACCTTTTCCCCCTCAACAGAGGCTTGTGTCCCAAAACTTTTGGGGATGCTGAGGAAAGAGGATCAGTCTTCTGTAGCTGCTTCAGGCTGAATGTGGGCGTTGACCCTACCTACAGGGACTCAAGTCTCTGGCTGTCTTATACCCTGGAGTTGACCTAGGTCCTGGATTGATTGAGTCCAGCACAGAAAGAATGAGATGCTGAGTCCAGGGGATGAGTGCAGGGTGGATCATCAGGAGAGATCTGGACTGGCTGGAATCCCCTCAGGACTAAGCGAAAAGTGATGGCAGTTTGCACAGTCTTGAACAGATGAATTGTCTGATAAGGCAAAAGATACAAGGGGCGAGTAAGAAAAGAATGATTATTATGATTATAGGAAGTACAATGGGTTCAACCCAGGACCAAAGAGTGCCTTTAATATCTGGTTTCCATGATCTTAAGGAATCCCAAAATTCTGAAAAACCCATTGGGAAGAGAGGCGGGGTATTGTTTAGTCCTCTGGCAACCTCTTAAGAGTTATTCTTCTAATTAAGGAGAGTAATTTTTTTCTAAGCTACAGGAATTGTTAGCAATAGCACATACACCACCTTATTCTGCTCTAAATGCTGCAAGCCAAGGGAAAAGAGCTGCATGTCTTGCCCATTGTGGCTAAAGAGGATTCTAAGGAAGCAGTAAGGTTTCTGGCTGTGAGTGCATTATAAGTGATTCCAGCCTTTTGGTAGGGCACAGAAGAGCAGGAGCCAGTAAAATACAAGGAATAGTATGATTAATAAGAAAATAAAGCACAAGGAAACTGGATCTCTTATTACTTATAGTCGATGGCCACTTATCTGACTAAGAGTAGTCATATGAACAGGCTTCAGTTGGTCTCTTGTGAGTATGTCTTCATTGCTTGGTTGTTTCTTTGGGGCTCTTTTCTTGAACAGGAATCTTAGGTCCTCTGTAGGCTCACAGGAGTACTTGTGGCAGGATTCTGGTTGCTGGGAAGAAAAAGATTTAATTCAGGATAGATGGATCCAGCTAGCTGTTTCCTAGGGTTTGACAGCTGTACATGTGCTTAATAGAAATGTGACTAAGGCCAATAATAAACATTGTTTTGGCCCCTCTAGGCATAAGGTTGTACCTTGCAAGTAGAAAATCTCCACTAAACCGCAGAGTGGGACATTCAGACATGACTCAAAATTGATGGGACAAAATTTATCTCTTCTATAGTTTAAAGGCAAAGTAATATATATAGTTTTTGGAGTGCCACCAATCTCTGGAACGTTGCAATATTTAGAGGACAAGGACGTGGCATAGTTGACTAGAACAGAGTAAGTGGCTCCCAGTCAATTAAGAAGTCAATGTTCTCACCTGCAACATCTAGAATTACCCAAAGCTCCTCAGAGGTGATGGGTTTATGTGGGAGCTGCCAGACACCTCAGGCAACATGAGTTGCCTGTGATTTTGGGCTCTCAAAGTTAGGAGTTCCCCTTTCCCTTTGGAACTGGGGACTGTCCCTTGTCCAGTGGTCTTCTCGTTTGCAGCTAGGGCATGGCCCAGGCAGAGGCGTGATCTGGCAGAGGTGTGGACATTTGCTTTTCCAGTGCCCCTGTTCCCCACAGTTGAAGCAGTACTTAGATTCTGTCCTGAAGCCTGTCTCGTGCTCTGGGATGTTGCCTCCCTGGGGTCACCCAAAAGCATTACTGACAGCCACAGCTATCATTTGGGCCTGTTCTCTGTTATATTGCCTGCCATGCTGGGTTGTTTTGTCCTCCTCAGGTCCCTAATTTCATTTAATAGTTCATTCATAGGAGTTTGGGGATCCACGGCCAGTTTCTGTGATTTGTGCCTGATGTCTTGGGTTGACTGGCTTAAGGAATGTGTTCCCAGCAAAACTTGACCCTCAGGAGTCTCAGAATTTATATTAGTATACATTTTTGAGGATCTCTACCAGTCAAGCCTGGAAGATGGTAGGATTTTCAGGCTTCTCTTGAGGAATTTTTCTAGTCTTATTTTAATTCACTGGTTTGGTAATGCACTTTTCATTCCCTCAATTCATCAAGTGACTGTATGGGATTTACGGGCTAATGCCTTCTGATGTCTTTGATAATCCCAGTCTGGGCCCTGTAGGGGGATGTAATTTGCCCCCACAGGGTATCTAGTATCCATAGCTGCCAGATAGTCTATGTAGGCTTGAGCCTCAGACCAGATGTGAGCCTTTCTTTCTGGGGTACTGCAGGTGGAGAGAATAACATGAATGTCTGTCTCCCCAGCTTAAATCAAAATAGAGATCCAGAGATTTGAATTCCTCCATAAATTTATCTGGATCCTCAGAAAACCTGCCTAGGTACTGTCTGCATTGGGACAGGTCTGTCATAGAGAAAGGAACGTGGACCTTGATAGTACTGACCTCTCCATTAGCCACCTTCTGCAGAAGGCAGAGCTTAGAGGGCCCTAGAAGGTAGAATGCCCTGCTATGGGTTAGTCCTGCAGGACTGTTGCTCTTAGGTGAGGTGGGAGGAGTGGATTAGTAAAGTGGAGGAGAAGAGGAAACCACGGGAATCAATGGCTCAGGTGAGAAGGAAGGGTCCAGAGTGGTTGGAGTAGATGGTCTAGGAGGCAATGGTGGATTCCCCAGGAGGGGATCATCTATGATGTCTGGCTCTCCCCAGAACCCCCAAAGGCCAAAGTTTTGGTATAACACCATAAAGGCTTGCACACAGGGTATTTCAGTCCACTTCTGCCGGTGCGTACAAAAGGGGTCTAATTGCAAAATGGTGTTGCAATTAAGGATCCCATTTTGGGGCTGTTTTTCCTCCCTTGGCAGCCTGTATTGAAGCCAGGCAGTGTTAAGAGGAAGACTTATTTCTTTTACTTCAGGCCATCTCATTTAAAAGTCTCCCAGGTTTTGAGAATGCACCTAAGTGTGAATCACAGGGAAGAGAGGATGTATTACACATAATGGAGTTTCAGCCTGGAAAAGTAAGAGTGATGGAATATGCTATAAGAGGAGTCAGGTGTCCCTCTGTCTTCTGGATGGCCTGAGGGCATCCCCAGAATCTTCACCTCAGTTCATGGAACCATGACAACAACCAAGGAAGGTGACACATCCCTGCATTCCTGGTCATGGACCTGAGCGTGCTTAGGTAACCTCATGGCTCAACTCGAGCATGCACAGGCATCTCTATGGTTCGACTCTGGACCTTGGTGCCTTCCAGAATGGGTGTGGGGAAGACCCAGGTGTCCTAGTCTCCCAGATCTCTGAGAAAGGGAATAGGGTTTCCAGGCACAGTTCCATCTAGTATTGGGTCAGAGATGCTGTGAACAGACTTTCAGATAATTTAGGTACTGCAGTTGGTCAAAATTAAGCTTGGACAGAATGCCCTGAATATAGGCTCTCATAATGGCCCCCTATAATGAATGAGACCAGAAAGATGGGCTGCCAGAATCCTGAGTATTTCATGGAGTAACCATTTCTTACAACATGCCTCAGCTATGTGCCAGTCTAGGTCAGTGAAGGAGAAAAGGGGAAGGTTGCAGGTTAAACAGTGGCAGAGGAAACAGACCCAAGCCAAAGGCAGATGAGAGGCCTTGGCAAATTTAAATCTGCCCACAATATGTTGCAAATTAGAAGGTGTTCTTCCACAAAGATAGTAGTTATATGTGGATAAACAGTAAAATGAAGTTAGTCATAAGCAGAGGGTGGCAAGGTCAGGGCCAAAGAGGTCATGAAATAAGTCCTAAATATGCTGAGCAGAACTGGAGGAGTGAAGGGAGAGAAAGTGAGGACAGGACCCTGGAACATGACCGAGAGAAAGAAGGGTTAGACCCTGAGTCAAGGAAGAGGCGCCTGGAAAAAGGAAACGGATCCTTGAAGTTGAGACTATGACCTATAGGGAGACTGTGCTGCAGGGTGGAGAGAAGTGTTTTGTTTCATGGTGTACCTCATTGCTCGGACATTTTCTCAAGGTTAGTAGGTGGCCTAGAGCCAGTCTAACCTACTCCATGACCACCTTATCCTTACATGAGAGACTTATAGGTGGTGACCGCCCTAGTGGCCTTAAAGTGATCAACCCGTGCCCACCAATGAAGCAACAAGAAATACTAGGGATCCAAGAAGAGAAGTCAAGGGGTGTCTAGAATTAGAACAGAAGTTCCTCTTACCTCAACTGTCAGAGACTATCGGGGTTAGCACCTTCTGTTGTAAGGAGTCCTTTGTGGTTGCCAAAGATGTTGGGCAGTCCTATCTGGATAGGGCTCACTGCTGGTTCGGCAAGACCTCAAACCAGGAGAGGGTTCTTGACTCTGGTCAAGAAAGAATTCAAGAGCAGGTCAAGCAGGCATAAGCAAACAAGTTTTTTTAAAGTGAAAGCACACACTCAAGAAGGGAGAGTGGGCATGTTTGAGAGGGGAGCAGCATAGTGAGGTTCGGGTTGAGTAGTCTTATAGCTGGAGTTTAATCAGGGGCTGGTGTATTCATCGGGGTAGGTGGGATTTTCTCCAAATAGGGATGGTTAGGGGCTATGCCCTCTTTTTGCCCTAATATGGACAGTCTCAGAACTGTAATGGTGCCAAGGGGTGTAATTTTTAGTATGCTAATGAGCATATAATTAACTTTGAGTTAACTGGGTTACCTTTGTTCCGCATCTAGAATCTAGCTGGTTTGCTTTCATTTAACCTGTTTTGCCATCAGTTGATTTCCCTAGAATGTAGCTGGTGTGTTCTGTTTTGCCATCAGCTGATTTCCCTAGAATCTAGCTGGTATGTTTGTGCTTAAACTGTTTTACTAGCTGGCCACACAGACTGGCCTCAAACTACTACTATCTGTGGTTTCTTGACTCTCCCAGGGCCTCTCTTCCTAAACTACACTGCCTATGTTAATATACAGTTAAGGCAAATTTGATCTATAGCTTTTGTTCTAAAGCTTCTGTTCTGTATTTTCTTGCATTTATGTCATGAAAGATGGGAATGTCGAGAAGGAAGGCATTTGTTCTACCCCTCAAGGTTCCTCTGGCTGGTTTAAGAATCAAATTGACATGAGACAGATTAACAGGAGAAAAAAACAAAGTTTAATTATTTACATATGGAGAATCCATAGGCAGATCCCAAAGACAGTCAAGGAGAATAAGGCATATATGTCATCCTGAACCAAGAAGGAGTGGGGAGTCTGAGACTTTAAAGGAAAAGGGAAGTAGTTCACAGGAATATGAAGAGTAAATGTGTGGTAAATAAAATACTTGATGGCCACACAGAAACAATGAGGCACAGTGAGAAATTTTATCTGCCACATCCCTGGCCATCTATCACCCCTAATGTACATTATAATATAGCTATGTATGGTGATAGCTCTGCTCCTAGAGAGTTCCTCCATCTGAATTCTTTTTATACAGCTGGGGGTGGTGGGAAGATCAAATTATTTTCCTGAGTGTTTTAGGTGTTGATGGTTTTCAGCTCAAAACTGCATATGTCACACTGGTACATTTTGGGGCAACCTATTCTTGGTCCCTACAATAGGAAAGGAAACAAGGCTTCTCGGGTCTCAGCTTGCACTGAGGATCTGTGCCCAGGGCTGCAGGTGCTGATGAGAAAGGTGCCATCTTGCTGATGAAGGCCACATGTGTAAAGAAGGCAGAAACAAGAGAACTATTGTGATATTTTGAGTTTAATTCTTAGAGAAACCACAGGCCTAGAGAGGAGCTGGAAAGCATCCTGCCCAGACCCTGAGAACACCCACCGGGGTGCAAGTCCTGCTAACTGAGAGACAGAAATTCTTGCACCTGTGTCTTGCCCAGATCCATGGGAACATCCACTTGGCTAAAACCCCCAAACTTTCTCCTTTTGGTGCTGTAGTCTTTCCAGCTCAGCCCCTCACTACCTCTGTAGTGAGGTCATCTATTAAATCTTGCTGTCACCAGTCTGGACCCCTGCGTTTCCTTGGCTTTCTCGATCTGACAGCATGGATCAGGCAGCTGAGAAGAACTAAAGGAGGGAGGCTGAGGGATTCAGATGCCCATGAACTCAAGACTTTTGTCTGGGGAGAATTTATACTGTTGCTTCTGTTGTTGTGGCACTGAGTGCGGCAGGGCCTCCTGTGGTTTGGGATCCTGACCGCAAGAGAGGATGAGGGAGAATCTTGTAATGTCTTAGCTTCTTTTATTATGCTGTGATTTATTTACCATAGGAGACACCTCAGACAGGTGTCTTATGTAGACAGCTTTTATTCAATATCTACTTAAGATATTGAAAATTGTGTTGCTTAAAGATTTAGTGAAGCTGGCTGCTGTTGTCTTACAGTTCTGTGAGAGAAGGTCTCAGGTGAATAAAGTGTTATAAAAAGATGCTAAAGATTAAAGTGGGGAATCATATGGTATTGATATTTTGGAGAGTTCAAATTTATAAGTCGACTTTCTTTTATGATTTTCATTAGACATATCTTCTTTCTATATGTAGATATTTGCTTTAGCATGTAGATTGTTCTTGAGCTGTTCTTGAAACCCTTGAAATCTATGCCCTTCAGACCTGCACTGCACCATGGAGCAAATTTAATTATAAAGGAACTTGCTCTGGCTTCCAGAAAAGATAGTAATTGAAACATAAGGCTTGGGAAGGAGTGGTAACTTGATAGACACAACTATCCTAGTGAACAGTCTGCAAACCATGGGATGATTTTTCTAAATGTTTTGCTACAAAGTGGATTTTTTCCCCCTCCTTTTAGGAATTTTAGCACAATCTAAGAAGACTGTGTCAATGAGACTTTCCAATACAGATATCATAGATAGAATTTACATTTTCTCCCAAGGGTTCCACAGACTCCTACACCAGTACTTCATCTGACTGAGATGTTTATTTGAAGGAAGACTGGAAGGCAGTGCATGGGAAGGCACAGGGACAGACCCAGGCCCACTTGTAAAAAAAAAAAAAAAAAGGTAAAAACGTTTCTTCCCAAAGAAAATAAGATCACAGCTTGAAAAAGACATATGCACCCCTATGTTTATTGCAGCACTATTTACAATAACTAAGACATGGAAGCAACCTAAGTGTCCATCAGTAGATGAATGGATAAAGAAGAGGTGGTACATATACACAATGGAATATTATTCAGCCATAAGAAGAAAACAAATCCTACCATTTGCAACAACATGGATGGAACTAGAGGGTATTACGCTCAGTGAAATAAGCCAGGCAGAAAAAGACAAGTACCAAATGATTTCACTCATTTGTGGAGTATAACAACAAAGGAAGACTGAAGGAACAAAACAGCAGCAGACTCACAGAACCCAAGAAGGGACTAGAGGTTTCCAAAGGGATGGGGTAGTGGACAGTGGGTGGGAAGGGAGGGATAAGGAGATTAAGGAGTATTATGATTAGCACACATAATATAAGGGGGTCATGGGGAATGCAGTAGAGCACAGAAAAGACAAGTAGTTGCTCTATAGCATCTTACTACACTGATGGACAGTGACTGTAATGGGACTTGATAATAGGGCAGAATGTAGTAACCATAATGTTGCTTATGTGAAACCTTCATAAGATTGTATAACAATGATACCTTAATAAAAAAAAAATCCTAACAAAAAAAAAACGTTTCTTCCCTGCCAAGCTTTTTTTTTGCCATTTGTGCTGGATCTGTAATGGGCAACCTGTGGAACTTTTTCCTAAAGCTTATCTTATTTTTGTCTCTTATGGTATCTCATTGTCTGGTATAAAAGAGATATGAGAAATGGAGTGCATTTTTTTCCCTTGCTAGGAAAAGTAAGTGTAATATACAAGAATAGTCTTGCCTTTTACATTGTTTTATAACCTAAACAACTTGTTTCCATTGTGGATGGTTTATGTAGACAAAGTAAAAGGGATCCCTAAATATACAAAAAAAAAGTGGCATCTAATATAAAAGTGATTTTACCTTATTTTTCTGGTAAGCCATTTCTCTATTTAGAAAAACATTGTTCTTCAATGAAGTAGATCAGGGAATGGGACAAGGCTCATGCCATTGCAGGATCTAGGCTGCAAAAAAGGTCTAGTTTATTCTTTGACTTAATCTATATGCTGTTCTTCCTCTTTTACCAGTTGCCTTAATCAATTAAGTAAAATTATAACCAGAAAAAGAGACCTCTGGAGTGTAAATGATCAGATCAACACAGTCACCTAAATAACTCTATTCTTATGACAAAACTTCAAAGGGATTTTTAATCACCTGTATGCATCATGCCTTACACTGACCCCTACCCCAAAAGCCCTATAAAATTCCAAACCCGTTAGCATGCCCCCTGTCTGAGGTTGACCACACTCCTGTCTGAATATGTACTGTACCCTTAAATAAAAAACCTTCTTGGAATGCAGCAGCCAGTTTGCAAAAGACATATGCACCCCTATGTTTATTGCAGCACTTTTTACAATAGCCAAGAAATGGAAGCAACCTAAGTGTCCATCAGTAGGTGAATGGATAAAGAAGATGTGGTACATATACAGAATGGAATACTATTCAGCCAGAAGAAGAAAACAAATCCTACCATTTGAAACAACATGGATGGAGCTAGAGGGTATTATGCTCAGTGAAATAAGCCAGGCAGAGAAAGACAAGTATCAAATGATTTCACTCATCTGTGGAGTATAAGAACAAAGCAAAAACTGAAGGAACAAAACAGCAGCAGACTCACAGAACCCAAGAATGGACTAACAGTTACCAAAGGGAAAGGGGCTGGGAAGGATGGGTGGGAAGGGAGGGATAAGGGGGAAAAAGGGGCATCATGATTAGCATGTATAATGTGGGGGGGACACAGGGAAGGCAGTATAACACAGAGAAGACAAGTAGTGATTCTATAGCATCTCACTACGCTGATGGACAGTGACTGTAATGGGGTATGTGGTGGGGACTTGATAATAGGGGGAGTCTAGTAACCATAATGTTGCTCATGTAATTGTACATTAATGAAGGCAAAATAAAAAAATAAAAAAAGTTAAAACAAACAAACAAAAAAACCTTCTTGGTACTTTGCATTTTGTCTCTGAATTCTTTCTTGCAACAAAGACGGGGGCCCAGACCTTAATCTGGCTCAAGGGGTCTTCTGCTGGTAGTTAACTGCCTTCATCACTTTGCTGTTTTCATTCAACCTGCTAGCCTTTAGCACAAGCTGTTTCTATCTGCCTGTTGTATTTCTGACAAGTAGGGCAGTGGCTGTGGGAACCTCTGAG
Source organism: Smutsia gigantea (assembly GCA_032199065.1). Taxonomy (NCBI): domain Eukaryota; kingdom Metazoa; phylum Chordata; class Mammalia; order Pholidota; family Manidae; genus Smutsia; species Smutsia gigantea. The sequence goes on along the minus strand of JAVSCE010014581.1, from coordinate 214,359 downwards.
TAGTGAGGGTTTGCACTCCCCCATCGCCTGGGTGACCCAGACGAAATGTGGCTGTTGGGTTACATTCTTTTAGCCACCTGCCTGAAAGTCTCCTTTTCTTTGTTTTGGAAAGTTCTCAGGGCATAAAACATTCCATCCAGTGCTCTGTGGTTCTCGCAGATTTTGAGTGGAAGGGACATAGTTGCCATGCCATGCAGAACAAGTAGACGTGGATGTCAGGTCACCCTGGCTTTAGCAGTTGGCAAAGGCTTTGCCCTACAGGGAGCAGGAGGGCAATGAACTTTCCTTCTCCCTCCCTTCTTCCTCACTTTCTGCCACCTGTGTGGCCACATGAATAAAAGAACCACTTTTCCTGGCACTACGCAGCTCTGACACTTGCAATCACTTTCACTTTCATGCATTCCTTTCTCACCTGCGCTCTTTCGACCTGTTGGTGGTTCTTTCCTGATCAGGGTCAAGGGCCCTCCCTCCACCTTAAGGGCTGAAGTTTTGCCTGGTGCACAGAGACCTCCCTAAATGGGGCTGCCCAGCAACAAAGCTGATGTTTGTTTTCTTAGACTTGAACAATCTTTCCCCCAAATTGAACTCCATAGGAATTTTATAATGGTGTTTTATTATATTTAAAACTTTGATTGCATTATGCTTTTCAAAATTAAGGCAACAAAAAGTGAAATTATTCAGAGAAAGACAAATACCATGATTCTACTTATATGTGTAATCTAAAAAAAGAAAACACAAATGAGCAAACAAACAACAGAGAAGTGGACTCAGACTGGTGGTTGCCATAGCAGAGGAAGGTAAAATAGGTGAAGGGGAAAACAGAGTGTTTGATATCTTGATCTGGGTGCTGCTTACATGTGTGTACACACATGTCAAAATTCATTGAGATATACACTAAGATTTGTGCATTTTATTGGCTCTACCTCAGTAAATAAAGAAATTACCAAAAATATGACATCAAAATATAAAATAAAAATAAGTAAAGCAACAAAGGATTTTATTAATTAAAAATGTTCCCTTGGAGAATTTTCTTCCCTATCCCATAATAATAAACCACATGTATAAAGAAAGGGGACTGGAAATCAGATAAGATATATATGTAAGTGTAGAATTTGGTTGAGACTGTGTTTCAATTCATTAATTGTATGATTGGAATTCTCGTTCCTTTGCAGACATTTGAATAACAGCTATCTCTAAAGCATAAATTAGATTGTTGAAGTATAAGGTACTGTTACGGAGTCCAAGCTCATACCACTTGCCACATGACATGCCAGTGAGTTGAGAGACAAGATACTGGGACAAGGAAAGTGGCTTTATTCAGAAAGCCAGCAGACAGAGAAGATGGAGGATGGAAGTCCTAAAGTGCCATTTTAACTCGGGGTTGTTTGCAAGCTTCTTTTATGTTAGGGAGGGGGAGCAGGCCAGGGAGTGACTGAGGGCTGCCGACACCGGGGTATTAGCTAGGGTCCAAGGAGAGTTGAGAAACTCTCTGTCCTTGATTAGTTGACTCTCACTAAACTAGGTCTAGTTACAGTGTTCCTAAACCTCTTTGATGAGGCAATCATTATTTCCATATGTTTTTCCCTATCTCCTGTAGGAGGCATGCTTTGGGTAAGGAGCTATTTGCAGAAATCTCAAACTGTATGCAAAATTGCTTTTGATGGTCAACAAGCCTATGTGCAGGGCTTGCAGGGCTGAGCAGACCCTTTTTTTTTTTTTTTTCCTTTTGGCCCAAAGGTTAAGACAGCAAAGGAGACAGATACAATGTGAAAGCACAGATGCCAGCCTTTTTCACTCTGTTACAGTACTTTGGTATGTGTGATAGTTGGTAACTTTTAAATGAACATATTTTAATATGGTTGTTGATTTTCTTTTGAAAATAATTACTGCTTTGAAAAAAGAATTAGTACTGTGTTGATCTTGCAAAAAAAAGTCAAGAGTAGCATTAGCTATTTCTGGCTGCTTCATCTCTGAGATGAGTATAATTTGTGTGTGTTCCTGTGGGGATTCTGGTTTGAATGCGTGGACAGCCTTTATATAATAGTCATGACCTTTAGCCCAGCTACTGTAGTCATTTACAGAGGAACTGCCAGGAAACACTGACTTTTAAAAAGTACTGTTTCTAACACTGAAATAGTGTTCTCACCACAGCAGGTAGGGATCTCATCTCCAGGTCTGACACAGCCTTGAGTGTATGACAGCTTATAAATAGCAGGAGCAGGAAGCTGATAAAGTAAGATGTGACCCATTTACCAGCAACTGATCTGCTTTACCAAAGTTAACCATTCAAAACATTGTCATGCCACAACATAGAAGAACCTGCTGGACATTATACTCAGTGAAATAAGCCAATCAAAGAAGGACAAACACTGAATGAGTCCATATGAGGTATCTCACAGAAGCAGAGAATAGAATGGTGGTTGCCTGGGGCTGGGAGAGGAGGAAATGGGGAGTTGCTATTCAATAGATACAAAGTTACAAGTATGCAAGATGAATAAGTTCTAGAGATATGTACATTGTGTCTATAGTTAACAGTATTGTACTTTGCACTTAAAAATTTGTTAAAAAGGTAAATATCTTGTTAAATGTTTTTACTATGACAAAAAATGAAGTTGAAATTAAATAATAAATGTGTGACTGGTAAAGTTAATAGCCAGAAGTTTGCTGTGTAGCTAATGTATGTTGAGATTTAGAATCTGAATATACATTCTCTGTTTTGCACCAGTGTGCAAAGTCAAGAAGAAGAAAAAACAGTTTGTATTTGAGAAATGAATGTTCTATTTGCACTAATTTATTTGTGTGGTTTTCATTACCAAAATTTAAGAGTTTCAGATTTTTATTCCATCATCATACAACCCATTGTCTGAAAGGTTTTGTTTTGGAAGTCTTTAGTTAATCTGATTGGGGCACTTTTGTCTGTGACTGTGTGCTGTTAGGTCCTGAGTTAATTGACATAGCTGTATAGAACTTTTCAATATCTTTCAAACCAGTGTCGATCAAAATATTGAAACTTAATCAAACCAGGTTCATGTTATTTGTCATATGGCCTAAAAAGCTTATAGTTACGTATATTGTAGAAAGTGAAAGAAAACAAAATAAAACAAAGGCAAAATAATTGAAGGACTATTTCCTATGTTTAGTGACAGTTTATAACCCTTTTTCTTCCTTAAGGTTAGGTCACTATCTTAAACTCATTTGTTTTATTCAAATGAGTTATACTAAGTTACGTGAGAATTTGAATATTTTCTGAAAGAAGATAGAAGGACTTGAATTTAAGTTTATGTTAAAATCAGGGTTGAGTAGGTCTGGTTTATTAATTCCAATATCCTTGAAGAAGGAGTGAAAAAGAAGGGTTAGAGATGGCTCATACTCATTTTTATCCCTCCACCATGCCTTTATATCATCATACCTATTTCAAAATGAAGCCTTAAAGTTTAAAAATATATGACTTAATCATTTAATTTGAAATAGTTTAAAAAGCTTGGCACATCCATTTTTGGAGGAATAAAAACTTGTTTTACACTTATTTTGTAACCATCATATCAGCCATTAAAAAAAAGATTTTAAAAGTGAGTGCTTTCACTCACTGACCCTACAGATAGCATGCAGCAAACCTGTGTGTCTGAAATAAACCTCAGCAGTGCTTTCAGACCCTGGCCCTATGTAAATGTAAGCTACATTACCTATTAAGTGCCTTAAGAATATGTCTGTGAAATAAGGTGGTTGGCCAGTAGTAAAACAAGAGTTACTGCCTTTTGAAATTAAATGACCTACAAGAGGTTACATGACTTGGTGCTTCCAATAAACCCAGTACTTTTCAATAGCACTTTTTTATGGCTTTTATTAAACTAGTAAACTCCACTGTAACTCTGGGGAGAAAATCCCAGGGCAAATACTTTGAACCAAAATCACTCAAAGGGAGAAAAAAAGTGGGAGAAACTTGTTTTTCTTAGAAGCAGTCATCCTGCATCTCTCCAACCCAGCTGCAGAAAAAAAGAGAGCCCCACCCAACCTCTCCGGTCCAGACAAGTCCTCCCTCACCCGTGAAATTACCTATTGATATGGAGATGGCTACTTCTCTCCACCCCCTGGAAACACCTATTGATATGGAGATGCACTAAAGCCAGGCAAGAGATTCTGGAAATACTGCAATTTTACCCACGGGCCACCCTTCAGAAATCTTGCCTCACAATCTACTCATTCCCCATCTTTGACAATGGCCCCTGTGTAAGAAAACTGGAGCATTATAACCAGACTAATAACATACAATAATAACAGCAATGAAATCATGATAATCCTCAAGCCAGAGGATTCAGCTAGGTTCAAAGTCTTATGCAGATTAAGTCCATAGCTCGCCTATTCCACAGGCAGTCAATAGCTGAACATTTGGGTACACTACCATGATCTTTGGGGGCCACTCTGCTGTTACTCCATGAATACACAGGAGGCCAGCTTCCAGGTCTTTTCCCTAAAATGACAGAAGGGCCAGCCACAGTAGGTCCATGTGTCGAAATGTCCAGGGCCATGTCTATTCAACAGTGTCTCCAGGGCTTAAAGCAGTAGGACTGGCAGCAGGTTGTTGCTCTGCTGGCCATATCCTGGCTTCGATAACTCCTCTTTGCTTTGCACATACAGTTGTATATGCCAGGCAGCAATTTGTGTGAGCATATCCACAGGCCTCAAAGCTCCTTTATGTGGCTTCTCATTCAAATGCTGTAGCACTGCCCATAAGCAAACTGAGCAGCCCCATAGACTATTGGTGTCCAACTTCAGGCCATATTTTAACAAACTATTGTACCTCTCTATCATGCCTACCCTGGTAGGGTTATATGGTACATGAAACTTCCACTTTATTCCTAATTGCTGCACCCAATATTTTTTTTATTAAGGTATTATTGATATACACTCTTATGAAGGTTTCACATGAAAAAACAATGTGGTTACTGCATTTACCCATATTACCAAGTCCCCACTCATACCCGAATTCAGTCCCAGTGATTCCCTACACCATGTGTACTAAACATAATACCCCACAATCCCCTTCTCCCTGCCTCCCCACCTGCCCTCCCACACCCCTCACCTTTGGTAACTACTAGTTCCTTCTTGGAGTCTCTGAGTCTGCTACTATTTTGTTCCTTCAGTTTTGCTTCATTGTTATACTCCACAAATGAGGGAAATCATTTGGCACTTGTCTTTCTCCACCTGGCTTATTTCACTGGGCATAATATCCTCCAGCTCCATCCATGTTGTTGCAAATGGCAGGATTTGTTTCTTTCTTATGGCTGAATAGTATTCCATTGTGTATATGTACCACATCTTCTTTATCCATTCAGCTACGATATGTTTTATGAACAAGAAGAAATAAACAGTCTTGAGGAACCAACACAGTGCTGCCCCTCCTGTTCTCTTACTCACTGGCTAGTGCTCTTCAGTGGGTAGCTGAGGGATATGCCAAGGAGTTTCCCAACACATAATTAGTCCAGGATTATTAGAGTTTGTAGTTTTAGTCGCACATTATGTCCGCTCCCCTTACACAGTACCAGCTGGGGCTATCACAGTGGAAGGAAAGCACCAAGTGACTCTTCAAGTGGGGGAGTCACATGAGATAAATTTCAGATGCAGCACACAAGAATGTGAAATGTTTCTTCTCAAAATTGATCAGTAAAACTGTGTTTGCAGTTGGAGATAGAGCCCTGAAGACTAAAAAGAAAGACCCTGCCCTTGTAGAGCTGATTTTGCAAAGGAAAGGCAGATACTAAGCATTAAAATTAAATAGAAGGCACAGCATGTCAGGAGATGATGGTCATGAAGAATACATAGATGGGCAGGGGTGGGGGGAATGGGTGTGGGAAGAGGTGTCTCAGGTAGGAAGGGCCAAGATAAGGTCTCTTCAGGGACATCCTGGGAAAATCATTTGAGAAGGAGGTGACAGAGCAGTCAATAGCCCTGAAGTAGGCATGAGCATGGGGGCATGAGGATCAGCCAGAGGCCAGAGTGGCCAGAATGCAATGAGTGATGGCCAGAGAGTGAAGGTAAAGGCCAGCAGGGGTCAGAGATGAAGGGAGCTGACAACATGAGAGAGAGTTTAATTTCAGTTTAAGAGGTTAGAAGCTGCCATTTGGGGAAAAGGGAAATCAGGGAGTCTAGTTGGGAGACTAGGACAGTGACTCAAGGTTACCAATAGTGATAGCGGGTTCAGGGGGAGCAGTAAATGTTGATATGGAGAGGAGGGGTCAGACCCAGGTCCTGTTCTACAGGCAGAGACAATGAGACCTGCTGATGTCTATTTGTGCCAGAAAATGGGAGTCAGGATGACAAGGAGGCCTGTGTGAACATCTGGTGAGGGTGCTCATTAAATTTAAGTGGGCTGGAAGAGAAGTGTATTTTTATGGGAAATTGGAATGAGTTCTTTTGGGGGAAGACTTAGGCTTCTGGGTCTCTGACAACAGAGTATAAATACCAAGTACCCAGGAGGGTACAAAGTTTGGGATTCAGAAGAGAGATCACAGGTGCACCTATGATGATATATCATGGGTCACTGGGAAGTGTGTTAAGTTACTATTACAGAGAAGACTTCCAAGTGCTGGGCAGATTCCATGAGGTGGGTCCAGTGGGCCTCTTGGGGCCAGAGCCTTCCCTAGGTTCCTGGTATAAACAATATCACAAAAACTTCAACTAAGACCTACTCAAGTCTGTCCCCATATGTTGGGGATTGAGCTGCACAGAATCATCATCTGGCCCCTTTTCCCAAAATGGGCAGGGGCACCACAGGTAGTCACAGGGCCCTGCAGAGAGCTGGGGAATGTGGTCTGAATTACTCACAAAGTCACGGTGCAGGAAGGAAGTACTGCTCTCATTCTTGGCTCTGGAAAGATGATGGCAACTGGGTTCTGATCTGGAGACTCAGGGTGTGATGGGTTTTTTTACCCCTGGAGTCTGCCTCCAGGTCCCCTGTCAGGTGACCTTGAGATAGTTAAACATCCCACCAAGTTCTGATGCTTCTGAGGGTCATTTCCAGCCTATCATCCTCCGAACTCCGTTACCTCTTACTCTATACTCTTACTGTAGGGAAATGTCATGGTCAGGATTCTCACCTGATTCTAACCTCACCCAATATATGCATGCGACCAGGTAATACTTAGCCTGCCGCACAGGCACCTACTTGCATACCTGTTGGCAGTAAGCTGTTTATAGCTGATATTTCTTTAAGAGTTCAAGAGAACTGTCAGTCAAGGAGGTATAGGGCTGGGGGAGGGATGGACAGGAAACAAAGAAGCCCCTGGAGGTAACTGGTAGCTCAGGGTCAGCCAGTCACACAGAGACCTGCCCCCAGAATTCCCCCTCCCCCCCTCCACTGCTAGGAGTGGAGAGGGGAAGGCATGGAGCCCTATGCTAGGGAGAGAGGAGGGAGTCTAGAGAGGGAAGCAACAGAGAGCCACCAGTGGAGGCAGCTCCTAGGACAGAGACTGGAGCTGGGGGCCAGAGGCCAAGTTGCGTTTCCCACTTGTAGACAGCTAGGTGAGAATAAAGTTTGGTGTGAACCCCTTTGTATGCTCAATGTTCCACTGTCATTATTCGGTCTCATGGAATTCACAGTGAACTTGCCCAGAGCAGGAAACCTCCTTTTCCCAGAGCTACACTTACTAAGGCTGGGGAACTGCGTTCTTTTTCCAGAACTACAGAGCCCATGTAAACAGCAGAATCCTCAAAGCTTGTGTGGAAATTAACCAGAAACTGCATAAATCAGGTGAGAAAAGAGATTCAAAACCAGATATATTATTTGTATTGTTCCATTCACTCCTTCTGCGGACACACAATGTAGTATTGGCTCTCACCCCACATCACAGATGCAGAGACAGAGTCTGTGAATGCACTCCTCATTCCTAGCTCACCACCGAGTGAAAGGACCTGTACTCACAGGGCTCTCTCATGAAGATTTTGTGTGCGAACGTGAATCCTGTGTGTCCCATGGGAGCCAGAGGACTGGGGAGCAGAAGGAGCTTTTCCCAGCCTTCTGGAAGGTACACTTGACCGTGAGACAATCTGTGCTGTGACCGATGGGATACCTGGAGATGGGACGTGTGTCAGAAGTTTGTTCTTGATGGCCTGTATTGGAAGAAGAAATCTGGCTGCATCTTTTCAAATTCCTCCAGGATGGGTGCAGCAGGGATTCCTCTTTTAACCCCACATGAACAGCCAGGAAATGAGTGAAACAATCCCAGTGGTGGGGATGTATGTTGGGTGAGGGGCACAACACAATCTCCGCTATATATATACGCATATACACATGCCATATATAAATATATGTGCATTTAAAGAAAATGTTTCACAGAGCATTGGGTGACCTAATAGGCTTTTATTCAACAATTCATGCATTGGACAACACGTAATCAAATAGAAAGGAGTTTCCAAGAGCTGTACGAGGCAAGAGAAATTTATAGGCCAAAATGAGCAGGAACAAGGCACTTGCAGTGGGCACTTGCTGATTGGTCAGGACAGGGTTATGTCCTTATATGCAGCACAGAGAAGGAGGTCTTGGAGCTGTCAGGTAACTTGTGCTGAGGGAAGCTGACTTGTTGACCTCAGACTCCCTTTTCTGGAAAAGCTGAGCATAGAAACTCATTAAATGTCAGTTTGCTGACATAGGCTTAGCATGAGTGATTGTATCTTGCTAATCTGCTTATTATTAAATATATATAAATATATATTTAAATATATTATTCAATATAATACCTTATTTTGAAAAAATATATGCATATATACATGTATGGTCCTCTACTTAGTAAACTCAAGCCAGGCTCTTTTGAACTCTCTTCTTTTCTAGGCCTTCATATTGGCCTATAATAATGTGAAATAAAATGAAATTTGCAGTTCCCCACAGGCAAAGAGAACTGTGCAAGCTGTGGAGGCTGCAAGTCCGCCAGATCATCTCCTGCTGTCCTGTGAACACTCCCTGCAGCCATCCTTGCCTTGTGTCACAAGACTCATGGCTCCTCATCCCTCACTCTTAACCAGAAAAAAACCAGCCTGTAGTTTTCAAAACAAGATAAACTGGTCTGGTTCTTGTGTCCCTACTAGAATCTTTTAGGAGAGTGATCAGGAGTCCAAATCACTGCTTCCTCTCACACAGAGACGGCATCAGTACATTCACTGTCTGTTCTTTTAGGCCACTGCCTGATGTATTGATGGACATAATCTCTTCCCTGCACCTACCCTCTGTTACAAAAAAGTATTTAAGATGTTCTCAAATGAAGGGGCTTTGGAGAAGTTTATTAGAACATGCTGGTAAGCTGACTGTGAGACCATGGCCCTCAGTAAGAGGATGAGTAAACTTTTTCTTAAATGAAATGGCCACATTGATTTCAGCTGACAGATATTACTGATTAAACTCTCTCCTGACCACTGTTATTATTAGAATCTGGCTTTACTTCACATTTAATACAAAACATATAATGTCATGCTTAAGCATAGCTATATGCATATATCAAGTACACACACACACACACTTAATGGATTCTTTATCTTCTCTAATCACTGAAGATGCCACTAACATGTATGTGGAGTTTTATTGTGATCTCCGGATTCCTTTTCTGCTCCTTGGTCCTTCTCATCAGTGTTGGTGTTTCTTTCTCAATCTTTGTTGCTAGAGGAATTCCTCAAATATCAAGTGGGCCTTGGCTGCCCATTCATATTTCTGTGATAGAAAGGAAACAGCTGAGGAGGAGCTCTTTGTGCCTGGCGGGGCCTGTGTCTCTCTGGACTTAGTGTTTTTTCAGGAGTGTTGAGTGGCTGAACTACTGACAGGCAAGCAGTGGTGGAGCCCATGCTAGTCTCTAAAAACATCCTTTTTCCACACACTCCCATAGTGACAGATATCCTCTGAACACATGGAAATGCTGCCAACACACTCACACCCATGCACACACTGCTTGCAAATAACCATTAGCATTCAGACTGCAAACTACATCTGATAATGCACAATGATATCAGAATACACACTCTCTTAGGGCCCATAGGGACTCAAACTCTCCAAGCACACACAGACATCAATGAAACACACCTTCATGCAGATTCCATAATATCCATGCACTTGTGACCATATGGAATTGTAGGACACAAACACACAAGTCCACATGACAAGGGACATGGCTGCATATGTGGGTGTGATCATGGGGTGTTTCCCACCTCGGCATCAGCATGGATGCTCAGAGGTGAGAGGGAGAGGTGTGGGGCACAGGGACACAATGTGGCGAGCAATCACTTTGCTCTTAAATAAAACAAACATGATGCCTGCAAAGCTAGTTGCTATGGTGACATGACACAGGGCATGAGGACAAGGAGGGTCTGATACAAAGCCATCACAAGATATTACAATGTAAAATACAGTGATACTTTAATAAGCACTGAGGAGAATGCATCAAAGATTAGATGTAATTCCAAACAATGAATGACATGGAATTCTGGCTGAAGAATAGTCATTACTGCTTTTGAAGTTCTTATTTAAATGTTAACTATTTAAAATTGTCAACAAATATTCATTGAAAAAGGACAAATATTCATTGATTTAAAACATTTCAGGGTCTACTCTAATTGAGTAGCCTGCAGCTATAAAAGCCAGACACAGGACACAGGACAACTGTATGAGGGGTCAGAAAGCATCCTGCACAGACTGGCTGGAGGGTCCCCAGCCTCTGAGACCTGGGAAGCACAAGGTTGGGACATCAGCTCTATGCAGCTTCTCCCCTTAAGGCAGTTGCCATTTTAGCAGTGAGGAAAGAGTTTGAGCAGAAAGAGGCACACCAGCTAAGCTGAGGATAAATGGACTGAGATTTGGTTCCAGCAAACTATTATGACTTCTGCGTCCAATCAGATGTGATAAAAGCAGGGAAACAATTAAACTTTGATTTAATAAATATTGTGTGTATGAAAACACCAAAGGGATCTGGAAATCTGGAAACAGAACAGATGAAATAAGATTTCAAAAAGGGAAGAGCCATTTTAGGTGAGACAACCAGACACATCCACACCTGGGGGAATTTGCTTAATTTGAAAACTGATAGACTTATCAGAAGATAATTATAATTACAATCTGTCACAATCTATCTGTTAGCTTTTTCATATCACAAGTTTGGCTTGGCTGTTTATTTTTATTTCTTCCACTACTAAGTAAGCTCTGTGAAGGGAAGGACATTGTATCATTTGCCACATGATCTCCAGGACATGCTTGAGTCAGGGTTGTAGGTGTAAGGTATTCTGAAAATGGAACCCTTCCATGTCTGCAGTATTTTTCGATGTCCTTTCCCTGCCATCTCTCTGTGTTTGGAACAAAATCCCTTTGTCAACAACATAAAAACTAAATCAGGGAATAACACAGTTTCAGTTTTAGAATTCTGTGAAATCTTACTGCCTATCCCCAACCCAGAGGACTGCCACTCTTGTTACACATTTTTTTTGGTATCATTAATATACAATTACATGAGCAACATTGTGGTTACTAGATTCCTCCCATTATCAAGTCCCTACCACCAACCCCATTACAGTCACTGTCCATCAGCATAGTAAGATGCTGTAGAATCACTACTTGTCTCCTCTGTGCTATACTGCCTTCCCTGTGCCCACCCCCCCAACATTATGTCTGCTAATCATAATGCCCCTTATTCCCCATCTCCCTCCCTTCCCACCCACCACCCCCAGTCCCTTTCCCTTTGGCAACTGTTAATCCATTCTTGGGTTCTGTGAGTCTGCTGCTGTTTTGTTCCTTTAGTTTTTGCTTTGTTCTTATGCTCCACAGATGAGTGAAATCATTTGGTACTTGTCTTGCTCCACCTGGCTTATTTCACGGAGCATAATACCCTCTAGCTCCATCCATGTTGTTGCAAATGGTAGGATTTGTTTTCTTCTTATGGCTGAATAATACTCCATTGTGTATATGTACCACATCTTTATCCATTCATCTACTGATGGACACTTAGGTTGCTTCCATTTCTTGGCTATTGTAAATAGTGCTGTGATACACATAGGGGTGCATAAGTCTTTTTCAAACTGGGCTCCTGCATTCTTTTTTTTTTTAAGTTTATTTTGATATCATTAATCTACAATCAAATGAGTAATATTATGGTGATTACACTACCCCTTCATCAGGTCCCCCCCACCAACCCCATTATAGTCACTGTCCATCAGCATAGTGAGATGCTATAGAGTCACTACTTGTCTTCTCTGGGTTGTACAGCCCTCTCCGTGCCCCCCTAACATTACATCTGCTAATCGTAATGCTCCTTTTTCCCCCTTGTCCCTCCCTTCCCATCCATCCTCCCCAGTCCCTTTCCCTTTGGTAACTATTAGTCCGTTCTTGGGTTCTGTGAGTCTGCTGCTGTTTGTTCCTTCAGTACTTTTTCTTTGTTCTTATACTCCACATATGAGTGAAATCATTTGATACTTGTCTTTTTCGGCTTGGCTTATTTCACTGAGCACAATACCCTCTAGCTCCATCCATGTTGTTGCAAATGGTAGGATTTGTTTTCTTCTTATGGCTGAATAATATTCCATTGTGTATATGTACCACATCTTCTTTATCCATTCATCTACTGATGGACACTTAGGTTGCTTCCAGTTCTTGGCTATTGTAAATAGTGCTGCGATAAACATAGGGGTGCATCTGTCTTTTTCAAACTGGGCTGCTGCATTCTTAGGGTAAATTCCTAGGAGTGGAATTCCTGGGTCAAATGGTATTTCTATTTTGAGTTTTTTGAGGAACCTCCATACTGCTTTCCACAGTGGTGGAGCTAATTTACATTCCCACCAGCAGTGTAGAAGGGTTCCTCTTTCTCTGCATCCTCGCCAGCATTTGTTGTTCCTGTTCTTTCCTTGTTACACTTTTAAGATTAGATGACACTTAAAATTTCTTTCATTAAAGTTTTCTTTTTGTTATGTGTATACGTATTTGAATACTCAATATTTAAGGTATATTTTGTTCCTACAATTTCCAGTTATCCACTGTTACCCCTTTGATTATATTGATCAGTATTTTGGATCAATATGTGATAAAATATTTTGACCAGTTGGTCTAGATTTTAATCCCTCAGAGGTCATTTTATTCTTTGAAGTCATCTCATCCAAAATTCTTAGTCCATTAAGTTTTTTATCACTCCATCTGGTGTGTCTTTGGTTTTTTTGGGCTAATTAACTGAAGCTCCATTAGGTCCTTGTCTTCTTTTGTCATTCCCACTGAAACAGGATAGGGAAGAGCAAGAGGAACTCCATTCTGGATTGAACCTCCATTTTGGTGCTTGAAGGTTAAAAGGTAAAATTCCTAGAATGTTTTTAAAAACAAAGAATTTCCATGAACTGTCCAAATGATGAACAATCAATTGCCCACATCTTAAGCCAGAACAAACATTCCTAAGAATTAGTAACCAGTCCCTGTTTTCACTAAAAGCACTACCTTGAGGGAAGGAGAATTTACAAAATTCTTTTGTGTTAAGTTTATCCTATAGAAACATCAAAAAGGAGACCCTGATCCTATTTTGGGAAAGCCAGTGGATCAACATCTGTTGACCATAGAATGGTGCCAGAAAGCAAGTGACGTTGACAACATCATAAAATAATTTGTCAGCATCATTCCTCCCAAAATGCCTCACACTCTGAAACTGCCTTCCTAAGCCCTATGCACAACCCCATTCTGCTGTCCTGATGGCTCCTTTGTACACAAGCTATCTCTAATAAACTCTGACTTCTTTCTTTTGAGCTTATTGTTCATTTCTACAACACTGAAACATAAGAACCTGGTCTTTGGGAGTCTGGTGACCCTGCCTCTTCACAGGAAGTCCATTTTCACTAATTAAAAGTAAGAGCCAGTAAAACCCTCAATGCGGCCATTCATACAAGTTGTTATTTAGAGAACAAACAATTATGCTCCTCTGCCATGGCCAGGACACCACTGTAGTTAACAAATGTCACTGGCAGTCTGTGCCTCTAATACTAGAAATGTCTGAGGTGATTTTTGGTAAAGAGGTGGGTTTGTGTTTGCCAAGTTCCTTTAATTTTTTCAAAATCTTTCCTTAAATGCTTATCTGTGCTAACAATCAATTGACCCAACATCTAATATATTAATTCAATTAGCTGGGGTGAATTAATTTTAACTATCAGTGATTATGTTTTGATATAAACTTATAAAAGGAAAAATAGTTCTTGTTATTCCGATTAACAGTATTGCTTCCGTTAATTAATAGATTAATCCAGTATTAGTGTTATGGGTCTCAGATCGGGCATGCCAGAGCAGGAGTAAGAAAACAGGTCCTCACAGAAAAGTAGGTTATAAAAAGGGAGCCTTTATTTTATCCAGCCAGCGACTGCCAAGGAGCAAGCTCTCCAAGTGCAGCCCCAAGCCCCTGTTACAACATCCTTTTAAGCATTTTTACCACATCCCTGCTTAGTTTTTGCAACTTTTTGCCTTTGCCTAAATTCAGCAAGCTATAGTCCTTGTTTACTGCTTGGGGGTCTTAAGCATCCTGTTTTGCCCACCTGTTGCAGGAAATTTGCTGGCTTCTAGCAAAACGATGTACAGAAGCAGAAAATAGCCTGGGGTTAGTTGAACATCCTGTTTCTCATGGGATTTTTATCTTTTCCTTTAATTTCTCAGAAGTTGGTACGTGACTAGGGTCTGGGGCTAACTTTACAGAGAGCTTTGTGTCCTATTTTTATGTCTGAAACTGCTTCAGAGTCAAACCATTGGCTCTTCAGTTTTTAAGGCTTGGTAACATTCTCTAACAAAAAGTAGCTTTACTGCCGCTAGTCTCTTCTGAATATAACTCATGAGGCAATTCACAACACAGGGCCCTGCAGTAGCTATAAGCAGAAGGAGAGCGAGGGGATCTGCAAGGGCTGTCAGGAGGGTCATTAGCCAGGGGGACCATGAGAACAAGCCTTGATACTAGATTGCTGTTGCTTCCCTCTGGACCTCTCTTTCTGTGAGGTTCTGTCTCACCATAGCTAGGGTATCCCAAATAATGCCTGATTTGTTTGCATAGAAACAGCAGGTTTTCCCTAATGCCATGCAGAGTCCCCCTTGTTCCATGAAGAGGAGATCCAGCCCTCTCCTATTCTGCAAGACTACTTCTGCTAGGGAGTCTACAGCTGACGCTAACTGATGGACCAAGCTCTCTAACATCTTCAGATCTTTATCTACTTGTTTACTGAGCACTTCGAAACTGGAATTATTCACAACTAAAGAAGCAGTCCCGACTGCTACTGATCCTGCTATTCCCAACCCAGCTAGGAGGGGCACTAGGATGGGGGCTGCTCTTTTTGTCCTAAGAGAATATACTAAGCCCATGTGTTCCCTACCAGCTTCCCTCTTACAGAGGTAAACTTGAGGGAGGATGTGAACCAAAATACAGAGCTCAGGTACCCTTGGTTCCCCTGTTCCCCTACACCAGCTGTTACTAATTGCTCAGACAAACAAGGGGTTAACCCACTGGTACAAGCAAACCACATGGCAGATGGGCTAACCAGGAAGTTAACTTTCTCACTGGAGGCCAGGTAAGTGTAGTTCAGGGTAGTTTCACAGAGTTTCTGAAGATGGGGGTTTTGGGCTGAGTATGAAGGGGAATGGATGCAAAACCTTGTGCCTTGCACATCTCCTAAGGTAAGCAAGTGGTGCAATCCCCATAGGCAGAGGCCTCTGTCTCTGATCTCATCTAGACTAAAAGGGTGAATGTTTTCTCCTTCCTGTCCCAGGGTCACATTTGCGGCTAGACCAACATAATAAGGATGTTTGGGATTTAGGCAGAACCAGCAATCATTTGTCAAATTGACAGTGGATTGACTTACAAATTTGTAGACTGACTCTAGCATCTCAAGTATCTGGTCACGGGTCCTGCAGTGGCCGTTAACAGTCAGTGCCAGGGGTTCTGTTAGGCCATTTTTTCCTACCGGATGACTTAGTGTGGGGCTTTGGCATTGGGGTGAGGAGTTGCAGTGCTCCCGTCATTGGAAGGGGCACCGGATTTAACAAGGGTACCTGCTGGAGGGGGCCCACAGGGTTTGGAAGCCGGGGTATATGAATTCTTTGGATAGTGAACTCGGTTCCTGGGTCCTGGCCCTTTATATATAGTTGGAGCCCCCAAGTCCTTACCATATTCCAATCCTTTCCCACACTACAAGGGTTCCAATTTTTAACTTTCAATTTTAGCAGGTTCATCTTTCCAGCTGTATTAAGGTCAGAGAGGCTATCTCGAGACAAGGAAATATAGGGGTCATGGTCTGTCCAGGGGGCTATGGTTTCAGATCCCCAACTTGCACAATGATAGTGTCCATTTCCCTGGCAGTTGGGCACCCCCATTTGCTGGGCATACATAAAAATCCCACCTTTGGAATGCTCTTTGAAAAGCCTTGTCATCCTTATTCTTAGGATACTTATGAGTGGATAGTTCTGGCCATAGTTCAAAGAGATCAAAACAAAAAACTGGGGTGTTGCTTCTTGTAAAACTAGCAATATACTTTCTCGAGGCTGTATTGATTAAATTCCATGTGTAATTTCCTGGCCAGTGGGGGTGCTGGGTGACAAGGCTGGGAGCAGGTAGAGTCTCCAAAAACAAGTTTTTGGTTTTCTTTTTGAGTCTTATCTTTAGCAGGTCTTGGTTGGGCAGTGGCTTAACCATTGTCCAAGTGGTGGGGTTTTCCTCCCCTTCTCTCACCAGCTTCAACTGCAAGTGGTGGATCCATGCTCTTACACCAGCAACCTTCACAGCTGGGAGAGTTGTCAAGATGGCTGGGTAAGGTCCTCTCTACCGGGCCCCCAGTACCTCAGTCTTATGCCGTTTTACCCACACAAGGTCTCCTGGCTGGAACAAGTGTGGTTCTGGCAGATCCTTTTCCTGTATGGCAGCCTTCACCAGGAAGTGGATTTGGTCTTGCACTCTCTGTAGGGCCTGTAAGGACTGCACAATTTCTTGCCAAGCCTACTCGAGGGAGGATAGGAGGGGGGCAACCAAACAGAACCTCAAAAGGGGTGAGCTTTAAAATCTATGGGGTACACCTTACCTGGAGAAGTGCCAAGGGGAGGAGCTCTACCCACCCTTTGCCAGTTTCCAAAGTTAACTTAGTAAGAGTCTCTTTCAGGATCCGATTCATCCTCTCAACCTGGCCTGAACTTTGGGGCCTGTAAGCACAATGAACTTTCCATGGGACATTCAGGGCACTAACAACCCCTTGGGTCAGTCATGCCACAAAAGCCGGTCCATTATCAGACACCATAGACAGAGGCAATATGAACAGGGGGACAATTTCATTTAGAAGCTTTTTCAGTCACTTGGCCAATTCTGTCTTTGTTGGGAAAGCCTCTACCCACCCAGAGAAGGTATCCACAAAAGCTAACAAATATTTGTACCCATACTGTCCAGGTTTTATCTCAGTGAAATCCACCTCCCAATGTTGCCCAGGGAATTCTCCTGTCTCCCTATTTCCCTGTACCTGTGTAACCTGTCGGGAGGGATTTACTTGTTGACAGACAATGCAACCTTCCCCTATTTCACAGGCCATCCTATTCACCCCAGGGACCCAGAAATCTTTCTGGACCAAGTCTGTCATTTTATTTTTACTCCAATGGGTGCTACTGTGTATCTGTTTCAGCAAGTCCTTTCCAAGCACAGCGGGGAGCATAACTCTCCCATCAGGGTGGATCATCCAGGGTTGACTGTTTTCCTTTGCTCCATAACCTGCAACAAACTTTCTACTATAATGTGGCTTTTCTTGCAACATAGGTGGTGGCAAGGTCATGATCAGTTCTGAGATTTTTTCCAGGGCCACTTCTTGGGCTGCCAGGTCAGCTGCATTGTTTCCCCTTGCCTCAGGAGAGTTTCTCTTTTGATGTCCTGGACAGTGCATTATGGCCACTCTTTCGGGCAGCCAAATTGCCTTCAAGAGTTCTAAGATCTGGAGCTTGTTTCTGATGTCTTTTCCTTCTGCCGTCAGAAAGCCCCTTTCCTGATATATGGCCTCTTGCACATGGGCACTAGCAAAAGCATACCTGCTGTCAGTATAAATGTTGACAGTCCATCGCTTTCCCTCTGCTAAGGCTTGTGTCAGCGCTACCAATTCAGCCTTCTGCACAGAGGAGTTTCATGGGAGAGGTTCTGCCCAGACAGTTCTTTCCAGTGTAACAACCGAAACCCCTGCATACCGTTCCCCATCCTTGATGAAACTGCTACCATCACAGGAGAGGGTCAAGTCTGGGTCAGTCCATGGGACATCAGTCAGGTCTGTTCACAAGCTTTGGACACTCTCCACCACTTCCATGCAGTTGTGGAGGGGTTCACCTTCTGCAGTCAGGTAACATTGTGGCAGGATTCAGGATCTGCTGTTTCTGGAAACAGATGCGGGGATGGTCAAGGAGCAGAGCCTGGTACTGGGTAATGCAGGCATTTGTAATCCACCGGTCGGGTGGGCTCTGGAGAAGTGACTCGACAGCATGTTAAGCCACAATAAACAGGTCCTGCCTTAAGGTGAGCTTATCAGCCTCTTTGACCAGGAGGGCTGTGGCGGCTACCGCTCTTAAGCAGGTGGACCATCCGGCTGCTACTGGGTCGAGCTGTTTTGAGAGATAAGCCACAGGTCTATTCCACAGCCCCAGCCTTTGGGTCAAGACTCCTTTTACTATGCCCTTTAACTCATCCACAAACAATAGGAAGGGTTTTGTCACTTTTGGGAGAGCTAGGGCTGGGGCAGAGACCAGGACTTGTTTCAACTTCTGGAAAACTCCTTCTTCTACCTCTCTCCATGACAGTGGGAACTCCTTACCTCTCATGTCCTTGTAGAGGGGTCTGGCTAGCTCAGCAAACCATGGGATCGAGAGCCTGCAGTATCCAACAGTCCCCAAAAGCCCATGCAAATTCCGCCAAGTGTCCGGAGCAGGTATGTGAAGGATGGCGTTCACTTGACTGCCAGAGAGCAATCGCTTGCCTCATATGTCCTTTTGAATCTGAGAAGTTGTATTCTTTGGGTAAATTCCAAGGAGTGGGATTCCTGGGTCAAATGGTATTTGTATTTTTACTTTTTTGAGGAACCTCCATATTGTTTTCCACAATGGTTGAACTAGCTTACATTCCCACCAGCAGTGGAGGAGGGTTCCCTTTTCTCCCCATCCTCGTCAGCATTTGTTCTTCTTAGTCGTTTGGATGCTGGCCATCCTTACTGGTGTGGTGATATCTCATTGTGGTTTTAATTGGCATTTTCCTGATGATTAGTGATGTGGAGCATCTTTTCATGTGCCTGTTGGCCATCTGAATTTCTTTTTTGGAGAACTGTCTCCTCATATCCTTTCTCTATTTTTTAATTGGGTTATTTGCTTTTTGGGTGTTGAGGCATGTAAGTTCTTTATATATTTTGGATGTTAACCCCTTGTCGGATATGTCATTTACAAATATATTCTCCCATACTGTAGGATGCCTTTTTGTTCTGTTGATGGTGGCCTTTGCTGTACAGAAAATTTTAGTTTGATGTAGTCCTATGAGTTCATTTTTGCTTCTGTTTCCCTTCCTCGAGGAGATGTGTTCAGGAAGAAGTCACTCATGCTTATATTCAGGAGATTTTTGCCTATGTTGTTTTCAAAGAGTTTTATGGTTTCATGACTTACACTCAGGTCCTTGATCCATTTCAAGTATACTTTTGTATATGGGGTTAAAAAATAATCCAGTTTCATTCTATTGCATGTAACTGTCCAGTTTTGACAACAACAGCTGTTGAAGAGGCTGTCATTTCCCCATTGTATGTCCATGGTTCCTTATCATATATTAATTGACCATATATGGTTGGGTTTATATCATGGCTCTCTAGTCTGTTCCATTGGTCTATGGGTCTGTTCTTGTGCCAGTACCAAATTGTCTTGAGTACTGTGGCTTTTTAGTAAAGCTTGAAGTTGGGGAGCATAATACCCCCAGCTTTATTCTTCCTTCTCAGGATTTCTTTGGCTATTTGGGGTCTTTTGTGGTTCCATATGAATTTTAGAATGATTTTCTCCAGTTCTTTGAAAAATGCTATTGGTATTTTGATAGGAATTACATTGAATCTGTAGAATGCTTTAGGCAGGAAGGCCATTTTGACATTATTAATTCTTCCTATCCATGAGCACAGGATGTGTTTCCATTTATTGGTATCTTCTTTAATTTCTCTCATGAGTGTCTTGTAGTTTTCAGAATATAGATCTTTCACTTCCTTGGTTAGGTTTATTCCTAGGTATTTTATTCTTTTTGATGCAGCTGTGAATGGAATTGTTTTCCTGATTTCTCTCTCTGCTAGGTCATTGTTAGTGTATAGAAATGCCACAGATTTCTGCATATTAATTTTGTATCCCGAAACTTTGCTGAATTCAGATATTAGATCTAGTCATTTTGGAATGGATTCTTTAGGGTATTTTATGTACAATAACATGTCATCTGCAATCAGGGACAGTTTAACTTCTACCTTGCCAATCTGGATGCCTTTTATTTCTTTGTGTTGTCTAATTGCTGTGGCTAGGACCTCCAGTACTATGTTGAATAGAAGTGGGGAGAGTGGGCATCCTTGTCTTGTTCCCAATCATAAAGGAAAAGCTTTCAGCTTCTCTTGTTAAGTATAATGTTGGCTGTGGGTTTGTCATATATGGCCTTTATTATGTTGAGGTACTTGCCCTCTATACCCATTTTGTTGAGAGTTTTTATCACGAATGGATGTTGAATTTTGTGGAATGCTTTTTCAGCATCTGTGGAGATGATCATGTGGTATTTGTCCTTCTTTTTGTTGATGTGGTGGATGATGTTGATAGATTTTCGAATGTTGAACCATCCTTGCGTCCCTGGAATAAATCCTACTTGATCATGTTGAGTGATCCTTTTGATGTATTTTTGAATTCGGTTTGCTAATATTTTGCATCTATGTTCATCAGGGATATTGGTCTGTAGTTTTCTTTTTTTGTGGTATCTTTGCCTGGTTTTGGTATTAGAGTGATGTTGGCCTCAGAGAATGAGTTTGGAAGTATTCCCTCTTCTTCTACTCCTTGGAAAACTTTAAGGAAGACGGGTATTAGGTCTTCACTAAATGTTTGATAAAATTCAGTGGTGAAGCCATCTATTCCAGGCGTTTTGTTCTTAGGTAGGTTTTTGATTACCCTTTCAATTTTGTTGCTGGTAATTGGTCTCTTGAGATTTTCTGTTTCTTTCTGGGTCAGCCTTGGAAAATTGTATTTTTCTAGAAAGTTGTCCATTTCTTCTAGGTTATCCAGTTTGTTAGCATATATTTTTTCATAGTATTCTCTAATAGTTCTTTGTATTTCTGTGCTGTCTGTAGTGATTTTTCCTTTCTCATTTCTGATTGTGTTTATGTGAGTTGACTCTCTTTTTTTCTTGATAAGTCTGGCTAGGGATTTATCTATTTTGTTTATTTTCTCGAAGAACAATCTCTTGCTTTCTTTGATCCGTTCTTTGTTTTATTCTTCACGATTTTATTTATTTCTGCTCTAATCTTTATTATGTCCCTCGTACTGACTTTGGGTCTCATTTGTTCTTCTTTTTCTAGTTTCCTTAATTGTGAGTTTAGACTGCTCCTATGGGATTATTTTTCTTTCCTGAAGTAGGCCTGTATTGCAATATACTTTCCTCTTAGCACGGCCTTTGCTGCGTCCCACAGATTTTGTGTTGTTGAATTATTATTGTCATTTGTCTCCATATATTGCTTGATCTCTGTTTTTATTTCTTCATTGATCCATTGATTATTTAGGAGCATGTTATTAAGCCTCCATGTTTTTGTGGGATTTTTCATTTTCTTTGCGTAATTCATTTCTAGAGTCATACCTTTGTGGTCTGAGAAACTGGTTGGTACAATTTCAATCCTTTTGAATTTACTGAGGCTCTTTTTGTGGCCTAGTATATGATCTATTTTTGAAAATGTTCCATGTGCACTTAAGAAGATTGTGTATTCTGCTGGTTTTGGGTGTAGAGTTAGCTATATGTCTGTTAGGTCCATCTGTTCTAATGTGTTGTTCAGTGCCTCTGTCTCCTTACTTATTTTCTGTCTGGTTGATCTGTCCTTCAGAGTGAGTGGTGTGTTGAAGTCTCCTAGAATGAATGCAAATTCTGTTAGTATTTGTTTCACATATGTAGGTGCTCCTGTGTTGGGTGCATAGGTATTTATCATGGTTACATCTTCTTGTTGGATTGACCCTTTTTTCATTATCTAATGTCCTTTTTTGTCTCTTGTGACTTTCTTTGTTTTGAAGTCTATTTTGTCTGATACAGGTACTGCAACTCCTGCTTTTTTCTCCCCATTAGTTGCATGAAAAGTCTTTCTCCATCCCTTCACTTATAGTGTATGTCTTTGCATTTAAAGTGAGTCTCTTGAAGGCAGCATATAGATGGGTCTTGTTTTTTATGCATTCGTTGACTCTATGTCTTTTGATTGGTGCCTTCAGTCCATTTACATTTAGAGTGATTATGGATAGGTATGTACTTGTTGACATTGCAGGCTTCATATTCGTGGTTACCAAAGGTTCAAGGTTAACTTCCTTACTATCTAAGTAAATAAATAATAGATAAAAAATCACAAGGGCTGCCATAGTGAGTGAGAGGATGAAGTGGAAGGCAAGGAATCAGGTGAGTGTAGCTTTATCAGCCGAGAAGCCTCCTCAGATTCATTTGACCAGGCTGGTACTGATATACAGAAAGGCTGAAAGGAGATTTGTAATGATTGCTGCACCTCAGAAAGATACCTATGAATGCTGCGGCTACTATTGTAAATAATAGAATGAATCCAATGTTTCATAGTTCTAGAGAGGTATAAAATTCATAAAATAGTCCTCATTCCACATAAATGAATAGATGGATAAAAAATAGAGATATTTCATTGTTCTGTAAATATAGAATAATTCATCCATAGTTTACATCTCAGCAGATATGGGTTATGGAGGAAAAGGCAATTGTTGTATCTGATGCGTAGCACACAACTAGGAATAGTCCTGTTATAATATGTGAAACTGAGCAGGTTCCAGAGGGAGCCAAAATCTCATCATGGTGAAATATTTGATGGGGCTGGTAAATCAATAAATAAGTTCTTAATAATTTTAATTGGTGGGAATTTCAGATGGTCATTAATATTTGTATAGTGGAAATACAATGATGGTAAGATTTTTGTGTCATTGGTTGTGGTTAAATTTCATGTGAGATTAATGATGGCAGATATTGTTTTATTATTTTAAGTTATATTTTTATAATCAGTTTGTAGGATTTTATTCAAAACTTTCACATATTTATGATGGGATAAGATTGATTGTAAGTGGTGAAATTTGTTGTGGTATTGTAATCAATTTTGCTGGATCTTTTTTAGGTTTAGTAGTTTTAAAAAATTTATTTGGGGGGAATATTGGTTGTTACCCAAAGAGCTATGGCTACTGAGCAATATCTGAGGTTTGAGTTTCTAATCTCCATCTTGGCAGAATTTCTTTTGGGGCTGTCAGTGGAAGTTTTGTTGGCTTTACATGTCTTGAAAAATGATGGAGGTAGAACTTGTATCTAAGATTAATGGATTGGGGGGTTGAGTATAGGCCTACTTTGGAGATAGCGTGGGTTCAATTTTAGAATACTGCAATAAAGCAAGTCAAATGAATGTTTTCATTTCCCAGTGCAAATAAAATTATGTCTACAATATACTATAGTCTATTAAGTGTGCAAAAAACATTATGTCTAAAAAAAGGTGCATACCTTAATTTAAAAATACTTTATTGCTAAAAAGTATTAATCATCTGAGTTTTCAGCCACCTCTAATCTTCTCGCTGGGGGAGGGTCTTGCCGTGATGTTAATGGCTGCTAACTGCTCAGGTTGGTAGTTGCTGAAGATTGGGATGGCTATGGCAATTTCTTAAGGGGGCATCTCTACCTTGAGGACCTCTCAGCAATTTCCCATCAACAGGAACAGTTTTCTCAAGCTTTAATTTATGTAGTTCACATTTAAAAAATTAGGTTTTAATTTATGAATATTCCCCAATACCTACCTGACAGGGTAGATACCATGATCATGAAGGTGGTTTTCCCAGGGCGAGGCTCATCCACTGCACTCCAGATGTGCTGACCCCTGCAATTTCCCCAAATGTGGGAAACTCGACTGCATAATTTGTGGTAGTGGGGGACTGCATTCGTGCTTCACCCTGGGGAAAAAAAAAAGAATATTCCCCAAATAAAGTTGTAAGAGTATCTTTATTTTCAAACCACAAACCCTCTAGACATTCTAAGGCAGCCATCCCTTGGAGAACCACTAGTCTAAAGCCTTACATGGTCTTCTGCAGAGATCAGATCAGGGCAGCAAACCCTGGTGCAGGGTTTGTGTTGCTCCTTCAACATTTCTCTTAATTACATCTTTTGTTAACTGATGATTATAAACAGTGAAACACCACATTATGTTGTTTTCTTTATATTTCTGGGACCAAGGTCAATTTTGCTTGTAAGCTGTTTCTAATGCCCTTTGATAGTTGAGTGGTGTTCATGAAGTCTACAACCCTTAATTAAGTGAACCAAATGTTAGGATTGAGAACAAAAAGTTCATAACAGTCTTATAGTTTATGCAGAACCAACTTTCTCTACCCAGTTCATTAACTCCATAGAACTCCTCTTTCAAAGCTGGGAAACAGGAAAAGACAGGGAAAACTGAGACCAAGAGCTCGTAGTGCACCTTCAAGACAAAGGGGCAAACTCCAGGTAGCCATGCGTTCTCTGAAAAGATCCCTGTCCTGGCCATGAACTGAACCACAATAGAGAAATATGTTTCCAGCCTTTCCTCCCTCAATCTTTCCTGCCCAAAATACCACCTCTTTCAGGAAGCCACCCCAGATTAGCTCTATTTTCTCTGAGTCTTCCCCCTGGTCCTTTACCCAAATCACTAGTGTGGGTAGACAAAGGTTACAGATATGCATGGCTTCTGCCCAGGGATGACAGGCCAATGAGAGTATAACCTGTGTCATAATCCCTCTGCATATTCTTAGAGCAGGGAAGAGGTGCTCAAGGAGGATGAAAGAATAAACTATTTTCAACCAAATCAATGCATATGAATGCAGTGCCTGCCTTAGGGCATACCCAAATTCTGACACTAATCCATCAGCTCCATGGAAATGAGTTTTTTTCTGTTGGGATATACTGCTGAGTAGTCATGTTGAAAAAATAAACAACTACCCTAATTATAAGCACATATCCTTTATGATCAGGTGGATAAGAGTTGGATTCTGGGTAGAACTGATACAGAATTAGGTATTAGTTTAATATACAGTCCTTCGTGGCAATTAAACATGATTTACAATAGAACATGCTGCCTTATAAATTGTGAACTCCCTCTTTTGAGAATTCTTCCAGCAGACAGTCAGGAATTCAGTGTTTTCCCATTTTCAGGTTCTGTCTGTGAAGTAGCTACTCCACAATTCTTCAGAAAACATTAAAAAATATACAGCTTTCCGGACTCCACCCCTAGAGCCTGGAAATACCCATGTTTTTCACATAGTTATCCACAAATTTTCCTAGCACAGCCAGATCCACAAAGTCCTATCTCAGAGGGGTCTCTGCCTGGAGTGAGATCCTGGACCAGGTGACATCCAAGAGCCCTTCAGCTCCAAACGGTGTGTTCCTCCAGGTTGGATTAGGACACCATCCAGGTGTCCGACTTTCCCTCTAGCTTTTACCCCCTACAACATGGCTATTTAGGGTCCTGTCTATTCCTTTCACTGAATATATTCAGGATACTCAGCACACACACTCAAAAAAACACTTTCCATGATGGCTTTGAGATCAGGAGGCCTGATTCTGATGTATTTACCCTAACTGGCCATTGGGCCACAAAGATGACATAGGCCTGGGTCATTTGCTGTTCTCTGTCCCTCCTCCTTTACCACTGCACCACAGCTCCTGAGTATGCTAGAAAGCTGGAGCCATAAAGGAGGAACCCTTGGATAGCACCAAGATCATTTTGTTGAAGCATAGCACAAATACAGAAAAGTGCACAAACCATAAATGTGCAGGCCAATCACTCTTTCCAAAATGCATACCCATGTAACAACCACTGAGGACAAGAAAGAATAGGACCCGTTGCCCAGAAGTCTTTGTGCCACCTCCCAGCCACTCTCCCGACCCTGCTCCTCGATGATTACTACCGTCCTGCCTGCTGACAGCATCAGTTAGTTTTGTGACCTTCACTACATTTGTGTTTAGTCTTTTTATTCAACACTGTCCTTGGAGACTCACCCGTGCTGCAGTGTACAGCTGCAGTCTGTTCATTTTCATCCCTGTAAATATTCCATGGTGAAAAATATATATATATTGTTACTTGGTTATCTATTCTACCAATGATGGGCATTTTGTGGTTTTGGTTTTGGACTACTGCAAACTGCTGCTACAAACATTTATGCAGATGACTTTTAGGGCACTTCAGCTCACATTTCAGTTATGTGAACATCTAGGAATAGAATTGCTCCATCATCATGTATATATATATATGTGTGTGTGTGTGTGCGTGTGTGTGTGTACATTCAACTTTCTATCAGATAGTTTTCCAGAGTAATTGTGTCAATATATATACTTGCCTACAGTGATTGAACACTCCCACTGTTCCACATGCCTTACCAACACTTGCAGCCATTCAAGGGCTATGTACAATTCAGTATGAAGTTTTTCAATTACTGATACAGATTGAGCACCTTTTCATATGTTTATTGGCAATTCTATGTCCTCTTTTGTAAAATACCACTTCAAGCCTCTGCCATTTTTCTATTGGGTTGCTTGTCTTTGCTTAATGATGTGTATCAGTCCTCTGTGGGTTCTGGTTTCAAGTCCTTTCTTATTTTTTATATGTTGCAAATCTCTTCTCCCACTTTGTGGCTCTTAATGGTTTCTTCTGATGAACTGAAGTTGTTGTTGACTTTCATGTACTCCAACGAAGCAATCTTTTCCTTTGTGGTTACTGGGACTTGTACTAGATTTAGGAAATCTTTTGCTACCCCAAGGCTGAGAAAAGTGTTCTCTTACATTATCTTGTAGAAAGCTTATTTGATACAGCTTTCATCCTGGCATCCACAATGCATTTGCAATTCAATTCTGCATATGGTGTGAGGTAGTCAAATTTCATTTTTTCTTCATTTAGATATCCAATAGACTTAATATCATTTATAGAAAGGGCTTCCTTTCCTCACTGCTCTGCAAGCCTCGTTCTCATAGCTAAGCTTTCCATATATGTGTGGGCCTCTTTCTGGACACTCCACTCAACTCCCTCAGTCTATTCATCTTTCTTTGTATGGGGACTGCATTTTCTCAGTTTCTGTAGCTTCCTAAATCTTAAGTCTTGATAGCACAAGACCTCTTTTTCTTGGTTTTTCTTTCAAGAGTTCCATGGCTATTTTTTCCCTCTGCATTTAAACATAAATTAGAAATAGTGTGTCAATTTACACAAACATACATACACACATGTGGGTAGGCACACATACACACAAACCTACTGAAGTTTTCACTGAGTTTTAACTGACTCCACATGTTATTTGTGAAGAATGGACTTCCCTGTAACATCTAATCCATGACTACATCATTAACATTTGGTGAATATTTTCATACTCCTCTCTCCATGTGTAATTTGATACATGCACACACACACAACTGTACACAAATTGGATTATAATCATTGATGTTGATTTTACCAACGTCAACATTCTTTTACATTTTACCTTTTTTTTAACCTTCCTGATTCTCTGTACATGCACGCCACATCTCCCCACCTCTACCATTCCTCTCCCATGATTACCAGTATCTGCATCTTTTGAATTTTCTCAGTTTTCTTTTTGCTTATATGGTCATTTACATACATGAATATATGTGATACTTTATGGGAGTCATAATTATAAAAATGGGTCATGCTATATACCCTTCTCTGCATTTGCTATCCTCACGTAAAAATATATCATTATAAACTCTCCAAGTCAACAAGAAATTATATCCAGTGGAGTCATTTTTTAAGAGCTGTGCAATATTCCACTGTATAAATGTCCGAGAATTTAGTTGACTATTCCCATTTTCATGTGACTGATGACTTGAACCTAGAATTTCTTGTACATGTGAAATTTTAACAAATGTATACATGTGTGTTAATGAACACTTTAATTCTCCAGGAATATAATTACTATGTAAACAGTCTCCTTATGTTGGAGCATTGTTTTAAAATGCATATGAATTTCATTTACAGATACCTTCACAGAATATTAGAAAAGAAGACATTATGTCTGATGGAGGTCTAAGCCATGTTCTTGATCGATGACTCCTTTAGGTGTGGCACATGGCAGTAACCCATGAAACATGAGGGGAAGTGTGTTGGGAAACTTATGGAAAATAATTCTTAACACTTAATACAAGAAATATGTTACCCTTCTGCTTCTCAAGATGACAGCATGCATCACAGGATTTGGGACAGGGCATCTTGTTGGGGATGAAAGAATAGAAATATTGGGAAGAATCAGTTCCTGCTATTATTGAGCCATTGAAAAATCATTTCTTAGGACTTAATAGACATGTTTCTTAAGCCAGTTCTGGTTACAAGTTTTGCTTCTCAGAGCTGAAAGCAATCTGAGTATAGTTCTCATGCTATATAGCCTTAGTTCTCATGCTAGAGAGAGATCAAGAGACTGTTTCAACATTCCAAGTGGAAGATGAGGCTGTAAGAAAAAACAAACCAGAACCAGACTTTTCCTTGGTGATAACATTTATTATTTCATTATACCAGCCCTTCCAAATCTTGAATTTGTATATTGAGCCACTGTTAGAAAATCCTGTATTCCACTTAAGTGATTCTAGGTCAGGAAATGGGAAGTATGATTCATGCCATAGTCTTGAACCTGTCTCAGAGCCTCATCCTTCACAAACAAGAGATTAAGATGCTTTTCATATTTATTTATTTTTTAAATCCAGAAAGTATTGCCCTGTATTGATGGACATTAATCTTGTTTCCAAATTTGTGTAGTTGCAAACAATGCTGATGTGAACATCTGACCTTGGACAGTATCTTTTCTTACCTGAATTTTGTTTTCAAAGACAGATTCCCAGGAGTGGGTTGCTACCTGAGAGTAGGTGTATGTTACATTTAAAAACCATTGCCAATTTTCTTTCCAAAAACAGGAAATAATTCACATTTCCTCTAGCCATATATAAGTGGATCTTTTCCCTCAACATTTCTGCAAGTGTAGGAATGAATCACTCTCTTTAATTTTCACTAGTCTTGAAGTAGAAATGCTATGTCATCGTTTTTTCAGAGGGTGCTTGCGGTTCATAGCCCGAGGTTGCATTTCCCCAGTTCCCAAACTTTCTTATTGGACTAATGGAGCAGTTAAAAATCTTCTCACATGTTTATTAATATTTGGATTTGATCTTCTCTGACCTGTCTCTTCATATCCTTTACTCGTTTTCAATTTGTCTTCATTTCCTTACTCATTTGTTGGAGACTTTTGACATAGTTTAGATATTGACATTGTCAACAAATATCTCTGTAAAACAGGAAATTTAACCGAAAAATACTTAATTGCAAATAAAAAGAAAAAAACAGAAAAACAGCTTGCAAACTGAGGAAGTGCAGCCTCTGGCTATAAGCCGAAAGGGCCCTCTGAAAAAGCAAAGACTGGGGATCCATTTTATTGTACAAGTTCCCACCCAAGTCCCCACTCAGTCCACTTATGCAAATGAAGGATGCAAGCTGGCTCAGTCTGATTGGTTGCTACACATCACAGGCGATTGGTTAAGTTCCTGCCTGTGGCCTCTTTTTGCCAAGCAGCAGGAATACAGCAGGAACTGATTCACAGCACCGGACAGAAACTAGTATCTGCAAGGGCACAGAATCTGCGTGTGGTCTCCTGTCAGTACTTGCCTGGCCACTCCTTTCTGTTTGGGCCTCAGCTGACCTGACTGAATCCATATTTCCTGGCACAGGAAATCATCTGCCTTGAAAATGTGTTCCCCAATCTATTAATTTGCCTTTGACATTTTTCACCAGACTAATTTTATCTAATTTTTAATAAATTTTTCATAGTTAAGTATGCCTGTATTTTTCTTCCTAGTTTCCAAATTTTCTGATTTGGTTGGTAATTTTAATTTTCCGTTCCACCCTACCCTCTCCCTCAACCATGGACCTTGGAATCAACACACAAACACGTGCACACATGGTCATCTATCTCGCCTGAGTTTTCTCATCCTAAATATATTGTTTTCTTTTTTTTAATTTGTCTATGTTTGTTTTTTACATGTAAGCCCTTAATCTGGGTAGAATTTCCAAAAATATGATGTGAGGCAGGGAATCTTCTAAGTGGAGTATCAACACCATTTATTACTAGACAAGCTACCATTTTTCACTGAGGTCTATTTTTGGATTTTCCATTCTATTCCAGTGTCAGTTCCATTCTCAACGCATACCGTTTTTATATCTAGGAAGAAGTCATGTTATCCTCCCCCAATTATTTTTAACACTTTTTCTAGGCCTTTCTCACACTTACTTTTTCATGACCAATTGTGGAAAAATCCATGAAATAGAAATCTGTTTGAATCCCAAGTGGAATTTCATTATGCTTATACAGTAATTTGCAAGAGAACTGAAATTTGTTTTGATATTAAGGCTTCAATCCAAGAAGGTGCTATGTTTTCCATTTGAAGAGATGGTTTTATTTCTTTGAAAATTATATAAATGTCTTCATATCAGTTCGATTATATACTTGAATTTCCATTTGTGTTGCCTTTACCACTTAGGAGTTAGGCTCAGATAAGTATCATGGACCAAACTTTCTGACTAAGGCCAAGGACTTTAAATAAACCACCAGTCTGTAAGAAGGAGAACAAACTCCACAGGCAGGGCTTTAGAGACAGTCTGTATTACTACTTTGAAGCCAAATAGATCTGGTGCAAGTGTTGCTTACTAAGTGAGCTACAGGTTTTTCACCTGGTGAAGATGTGTAACAGTGCTTACCTCATTGGGCTGAGTGAGATTTAAAGAAGACACAGTTTTCAGATCCTGGGACAGAGTGCTGGCACCCAGGAGGTGGCCAATAGTATAGAAGGTTTTTTCCTTCATGTTTCTTAACTTCTTCATAACTTAAAAGAGAAAACCAGTTCCACACGATGCATATACCGCACTTGGCAACCTACGGGTGTCCTTTGGTCTTCCAACCAGGCTCACAGTTACGCTCCTTCCTCACTCCTGCCCCCCAGGGATCTCACGTTCCCTAGGTCCTCCCCTCCTCATGTGGGAGCCAAGCCTCTTCGGGACCTTAACAGCAAAGCTGAT
Organism: Smutsia gigantea; assembly: GCA_032199065.1. NCBI lineage: Eukaryota > Metazoa > Chordata > Mammalia > Pholidota > Manidae > Smutsia > Smutsia gigantea. The sequence goes on along the minus strand of JAVSCE010014581.1, from coordinate 183,057 downwards.
CTCAGCAGCATCCTGGGCTCTGTACTTTATGCTTTATTTTGTGTGGCATTTTTGCTGCTTTTAACATCTCTAGTTTTCCCCATTTTTTTCTTTTGAAGAGGAAACGAACACCCAGAAAGGTACTGGCAATGGCTCTCAACTCTAAAAGACCTGAAACACAAATTGTTAGTAAAATTGTAAACAGGAATAAAGTGAAAATAATTTATAGTCAAGTCATGTGCATTTCCATATGTAAATTCAGCATATCTACACAAGAAGACAGTGAGTCTTGCACCTACTCACAATAAATGTTTGTATTTAAGACCAGATGATGAATACTATTGGAACTACTTTGTATTTGACATTTTGAAATAATGTTTAAAAAGTATATTTGGTGTGAATGTGTGCATGTGTATATATATATGCATATGTGTGTATATATCCATATACAAATATGCACACACACACCAATAAATGGATAATTTTGTCACAGATATATTATATTGCTGTTGTTCAAATACTGTAATGTGCCTAAATGGTATCAACTCTTAACCAGATGAACTGGAAAAGAATTCTGTTTCCTTTCATGTGGTGGTTGGTTCCAGAACACTGGATATAATGGTGCAAAACTGCTTTGATTTATGAGTGAACCAGAGCATAGGCTCAGATTGTTGCAAGCAGCTTGTTCATCTCTACAGACTGGTAAGCCGTGCAAATGTGGTCTTGTCCTGCACGTGCCCAGCATACTAGTCTTATCTGTACCAAACACACAGGAATACCACCCCCCGGTCCCCAGTTGTAGTGTCAATCAACAGATCCTACACAAAATGCCCCCAGGGGCAGTCCCAGACTGATTGTGAGCCTCTGCACTAGCCAGGTGCCCATGGGATCTGGCCTCCCCAGAGCCAGTCTTTTTTTTTTTCTAAGGTATCATTGATATATACTCTTATGAAGGTTTCACATGAAAAACAATGTGGTTACTACATTTGACCATATTACCAAATTCCCCTCATACTCCATTGAAGTCTCTGTCCATCAGCGTAACAAGATGCCACAGAGTCACTACTTGTCTTCTCTGTGCTACACTGTCTTATCCGTGACCCCACACACACACCATGTGTACCAATCATAGTACCCTCAATCCCCTTCTCCCTCCCTCCCCACCCGTCCTCCCCACCCCTCCCCTTTGGTAACCCTAGTCCCTTCTTGGAGCTCAGAACCAGTCTTGATACCCACTCCTAACACAGCGTCCCAAGCCAGCAACAGTAAAGGCCCCCAGGGGAGATGGATGCGGGGTGCATGCAACTCTACTGCCCAGCTAGGATTTCCTCTGACTTCCATGGCCCCTTTGTTAATATCTGGCCCCTTCAGTGATTATGAGAGTTTCAGCAGTAGAATTCTGATATGATGATAGGTCTGATTCTGACATCAGGAAATTGCACCAGAAATCACCAAACTCAAGAAAACCCTAAGCTTCCCCATGACTATTACATGCTCACATGGTGCCCATAAAATCCCCACCACAACCCTCCCTGCTCTCACTCAGTCTCTTGAAAAAGCCCAAAGTCATAATCTACCTTGGCCTTCAGTATCCATAGTTTTCCATTAACAAAAGTCTGGTTGAAAATTTCTGTTCTTAGTGCCAAAGGACAAATTTCCTATTTAAAAATCATCCTTTCATTATCCTCCTTCTCCAACATCAACAGTTTTAAAAACATTAGGAAATGAAAATGTGTTTGTATTTCTGACACTAGAGTCAGCTCAACAAAACAATGATGTGTTTGCATCTCTGATTAAGAGTAGAATGTTTTAACGCACTGTGCTTTGTGAGCAGGGGTGTATATGGAATCACAAATATAACCCTTTTTGACAAAAAATGTCGAAAGACAAAGACCCAATGATAGAATCTTGGAAGTAGCATGAGTAATTCACACACACCAGGGATCCTCAGTGAGATTAGCACTCAGATAACTCAACAGAATCTATGGAGAACATTAGAAATGAGCTGACATTTTTAATGTTGTTAAAGGAAAAAAAAGCTACAATATTTCTTGTGTGTCAAGATGATTCTTCAGAAGTAAAGGAGAATTTATGACAAGATGAGGTAAACTAAAGTTGGTTCTCCTAATCTTATACAAGGTGCTTCCCAGATACCAGATACTGTTTTGCATCCTGCCTGCACAGAATTGGAATTATGCTAGCTCCAGTCTGAGAAGCATGTAGTAATGAAGTACTTGTGATTAGTCAAAACAACTAAATGGAAAAATTAAGAGAGTATCATAATAACTCCCAACAGCAAAAAAAAAAAAAGCATTAAAAAGGGATATTTCTTAGAGCATTTCTTAGAGCCATTTTGCAGAGCAGAAATGCCAAGATTGTATGTTATATTCCTACACTAATATTACCTAACATTTTTTCAGAAGAACTGAGGACACTTTTGGTCCTGTGGCCTGTATTATGATTAGGAGAGCCATAATAGGAGAAGAAAGTCTTATGAACAAGCTTTTGAGGGGAGTTACAGAAGTGGTGTGTGTATTATCCCCAGTTCAGCTTAAGGGCCACTTCCCTGTGCAGCTGAGTTTATTGACTGTAATTCAGGAGTCAGACATTCCCCATGGGGGAGGAGCCTTAGTATTCATCCAAGGACAGAGCCGGAATTCTCCCAGCCCTGCACCTGAGTGTGTGCTCTTGGCCTCTAGCTGAGAATAGCCTTCCTGTCGATATGGTCAATGCGTGTGAATGTGCCAGCCTGCAAGCTCACAAGAAATGCTCTGTCTTCACTTTCGTGATGTTGGGCAGGGAAGGCTCCTAGTGAAGATACCTGGCACCTCACTGAAGGACACTGACATGTGGGATCAAAATGGCTCCTGGAAAAGTAGAGAGAGTGTGGGCCTGCCTCAAACCCAGCTCTGCCCCTTCCTACCAGCTGTGTGACCTGGAAGCTTTCCCTAACCTCTCTGTGCCCTGCTTTCCAAATCTGACTCATAGGGCTGCCATGTTTAACACACAATAGGCTGTCAATTAAAGGGCAAAAGCCTGTCCTCCCAAAAGTCCCTTCTCTTCTGTGCTCAAAAGCAAAGCACATATGCCACATGTCACCCAGAGCTGTTCTTCGCAAGTGAGGTAAAGGCAGCCCAAGGTCTTCCTGTCCCATGCCTGAGGCCTTTCGTTCCTAAGTGACACTGACATGGAGCAAGTCATAACATCTCAGGAAGTCTGAATGAGCCTGTGTGTCTTGGGGAGTTCCCTATTCCACACAACTGGGTTCCAGGTCATTCCAACAAGGAACAGAGCTTCCACTCACGGTGTTTGCAAGGGCTGCAAGGGCAAGATTTACAAATTGTCCCACCACTTGGGGTCTGGGGCACATGATCAGGTCCCAAGCACCCAGATCCCCACCATCCAGAATGCAGGGGCTGAGAGCTTGGACCACCTCCAAAGGGCCACCTCTGTAACTGTGACAGAGACTGTCGATCCCTCAGAGCCTAAACTATCTACACTCCAGCCCTTCACAGGGAAAGTGTAATCACAACAGTAACGACGTGCCTGGGTGCCTCACCTAGCCGAGCCAGCTCCCATGCTTGGCCTGTTACCTCAATTCATCCCCTCCCACCCTAAGAGGGAGAGGTTCCAATATTCCAATTTTACAGATGAGAAAATAGGCTCATTTTGCTTTTAGTAACTAATCAAACAAGTTTTGAACCCCAGTGTTTTGATTCCAAAGCCCCATCTCAACCCCTACCTTCCAGAAAGCAGGGGATGCAGACCCCGAGGACCCTATGTCTTCTATGCCTGCATTTCCTTTGTGCAGCCACTTTTCTGGGCCTGCCCTCCCAGAGGCGGCCCAATGGACATATTTAATAGATTTCCTCTAAACCCACTCAACCCTCGGCTGCAGCTGTCCCTCCTGCGGACCCTTCAGCGGCCCAAGGTCCTGCAGGTGAGGTGTCAGCACTGCCACCTCTCTGTGGGGGACAGGCCTCTCGGGCCCCATCACCCTGAGCACTTAGCTCTTAACTCTACAGCACTGCATTAGAAGAGCTCTCCCTGTGTGCAGTCATCCACAACAGGAAGGAAAGAAGAGTTTGGGGTGGACTTTTATACTGGTTGATGAATGAAAGGGACAGCATTTGTGTCCATAATGGGACTCAATTTGAAGCAAAAACCTGGTCTTGAAGAGAAACAAAGCTGAGAGGCTGAGGGCCACAAGGGAGTGGGGAAAGGGGCTTGACTTGGGTTATAAGTGCATAATTTCATGAAAGATCATCCCCCTGGATGATTACAGTTTTCCCTCTAAGGTTGGAATTGGCAAACCTGACCCTGGGGCACCCGAGTTCCAAGATGTGATCCGGCATGAGGTGCCTTAACTGAGGGTGCTGCCTCTCAGTCATGGCCAGGCTATGGGTGCCTCACCTGCAGCCCACCTGCTGTGGATGGTGGTCCCTGAGGGTACAGGGCACACCCTGTGCTCAGCCTGGGTGGCTCCAGGTCATAACGAATGACACATTTGTGGGGTGCCATGGGCGCCCTCCGGCACGGTGAGCATCATTAGAGAAGAGCCCTCACTCTCCCTCTTCCTCTCCCCCCACCGGCCCCAGAGGAGTGCTGCTGGAATGAGTGGGAGTGCCGAGCCTCCTGGGGCTGGGCAAGCATCCTGGCGGGGGTGGGAGGGGTTCCCCACTCTGAAGTGATGAAGCAGCATGGTGGTCTCTGGGTTCAAATCCCACCTCCACACTCACCAGCAAGCACCTTATCCACTTTCAGCCTCCGTTTTCTCCTATGTAAACGGGGACACAGTCACTCTCACCACAGAGGTGGGGGCATGCTGTGTAAATTACAACAGAAATTGCTGGGTGGTTCTGGGCACATGAGGGTGTGTGGTCCCCAAAGTCAGGCTCAGGGCAGGTGGGACAGGCACAGGGGCCACAGATATGACGTAGCTGTCTGCATGCTTGGGCTAAATGGATACATTCTAATATCCAGAAACAGGTAACTGCTATTAGCAAATTCATTAATTATAGACATTTTTACTCTCTACAGAGGCCTCTGAAGTTTATTAGTGACATTACGGCCTATCACAGAATGGTTCTGCCCAATTCCTAAAGTACAGGGACCTCTGCTCACCTGTGACTTTCCGTCTGCTCCTGCACTCCCTCCTTTGCCCAACAGCTCAGTGGCCCCCATTGCCTGTGGTCTGTCCCAACCAGGTATAAGATGGAACATGAAGCCTTGCTCACCTTTCCCCACCTATGCTAAGTCCCTAATGAGCCACCAGCAATCCCAAGCAGACAGGCTGTCTCCCCAACCTCTGCACCTTTGCACGTGCCTTTCCTGCTGCTCTTCCACTCCTATGTCCTGGAGCTCTCAGCTCCCTTGTCCATTCCTCTCTCCCTGATGGCAGGAGGGTGTTGGCTGTTCACAGAGCAGCCTTTACTCAGTCCATGCCCCGTCTTCCTGTAGACACTCAATTTGCAGCAATCAGAGCTGGCCAAGTCAGGAATGGCAACTGTTTCCCTCCTGCTAGTGATTGGTTGAGGTAAGGGCTCTTGACCCAATTCTAACCAATGAGATATGTCTATGAGGGCTTCTGAGAAAAATTTCCTTCCTGAAAAGAAAAGAGGTAAGCAGGGAAGAAGGAGCCCCCTTTTTTCTAGCTTGAGTACTGACTGTACAGATATGATGGCTGGAGTGGAAGCAGCCACACTGCAAACACGAGAGACAACAATATTCTCTTAACAGTGGAGTAGAGAGGTGGATGGCATCTGAGTCACTGAGGACATTGTTGGGCCACCAGACCACTCCTAAGCCTGCCAACTCTCACATCATTACTAAAGATTAAATATTAGATGATTTTGCAGTTTAAGTCACTTTTAGTAGGGCTTTATGTCACTTCGGATGAACAAATCTAGCTGATACAGTCCTCAGATCTCAGTTACTCCCTACCCTTGACTAGTGCCTCAGTAGATTTGGGTTTCTGCCCCTGTTCCCCTGTTGTTTGCTGACGAAAGCAGCTCATGGTCTATAGTGCTCCATCTGGCTTGTCCACCTTTGGTATGTGGACACCTTTGAGACAGGCCTCTGCCTTTTCTATTCTGTGAACCATAAGCTTAAACACAGTCAGCCTTCAGGACACCTCAGGGACCTCCCACCTCTCACCATAACCAGAAGCCTCTAGTTAATAATAAGACTGTGAATTCACTTTGGCCCAAGCACTGCTTCAGACCCTGGCAACTTTCATAGCCTCTTCAGCATGAAATGTGAGGTCCCTTATAAATAGAGATTCTTAGCTGTCAGATCTCACCTCTTGCATGCCTTGAAGTGCTGAGCTGTTGATTTATTGTCAGCTCAGTGTCTCCTGTGGCTGACACAGGAGGCCACAGTGCAGAGAAAGAGGCATATGGGCTGAGTTTCCAGGGAGACATGGAAAAAGCAGTTATGCATATATCTGGTTTCAAATTGGTGAGATTATTTGCATGTTCTGGAAAATACCTCTGGTGTGTAAATTGGGAGTAGGGTCCCCCAAGGCCCAAAGAAAGATATCCCCAGGTTGGGGATGAAGACTCTTGGCCTCCCCTATAAATGGGAGCTTGTAAATGGAGGACTGTCCATGTAGTCACATAAGCATGACTCTGTAATTGCCAAGCAAAACAAAGCAAAAGGATGATGGATGGAGGAGCTGGGGCAGTGTGGTTGTTCTGATTAAGAAACTTCCCCCTCCTCCCTTCAGCATGAATTGTTTTTGTAAGTCTCGTTATGGCCACCTGGCAGTTACCAAGTCTCAGGCACCCACAGCATAGTGGGCATGGGGCTGGGTGCCTTAGCCATGGACAAACCATGACGTGGCTTCCCAGAGTGCAAGCAGTTGAACCTGGGTTTTCAGTCTCTTTCCACACTTCCTCACTATGGCCCAGTTACCTGCCTTCTCTGAGCCTCATTCTTGTCTTCTAAGATTAGGGACATCACTTGCTACCTTAACAGGGTTAATCCTGTGCTGATTAATTTGAATGATGTAAGTGGCCTTACCTGTAGCTAGCCTTCCGCAGATATCGCTTGAATCCATTTGGTTCTCCAAAGCAGAGTAGAGTCTTGCCCTGTTATGTGGAAGCTCTTCCTTGAAGTTAGGCTTAATCCGTACAGTCCCAGGGTTCTCCATTTAGCCATCTGAAAGGAATGAACAGTCGGAATTTTTTTTTTCTGTGACACAAAAACCAAAGAGACTTAAACAAGCAAACAATGCAGGAGAACCAAAATGTAACTGAAAAGTCAAAAGACAGCATCAGTCAAGACTGTACCCGGGTGCTCACTGACGTCAGCAGGTTTCATCTCTCCTGATCTCTTGGCTTTGCTTGCCTTCCTTTCTTCTGTCTGGGCTGGTGTCACTCTCAGATGGATTTTCCCTTTAGGAAAGCAAGATAGCTTTCATAGCTACAGACTCATATCTGTCCTCTCAGCATCCCAACAGAAATAGGGCTTCTCTTCCTCCATGATTCCAACACCAGCACCTGGCCCATGGGGCTGGTTGGTCACAGCCCTGGCCGGGGAGGATGGAATATGCCAAGTGGCCAGATGAAGGTTTTGCATCTATCCTTTTCAAGGAAACTTGTGTACCTTCCCCTTGTTTTCAGGGTGGGAGACTTCATGATGCCTGAGGGTGGGGAAAGTGTCCGGCTGCTGCTCTCCTCTGTGACTGACCGTCCTGGGTGCCCCTGTTCACACCCTCTTCCCACAACCACTGTCTTCTGCTCACTGAAGAATTCATGGGGGCACTTCTTCCCTTCCCCTGCTATTTCATTCCAAAACTCTATTTTAATAACCATACCAAAAGGAGCAAGACTTTCTGTTTGAAGACAGGATTTGGATCCACTACCAACTTCAAGACCTGCTTTTTACATCCCATTTATAAACATTTATTCTATTTTTAAAAGTTCACTGAGCACCTCCTATGTGCTACTATGATTTTTTTAGGAATCTTAATTATTTCTGGGTAGAGGATATCACCCAGGATTTCTAAAGGAGATTTGTCTAAGCAAGCATCTGGAGCCTAGCTTCCAGTTCCACTCGGCCACTGTGTAGCCCTAAGGGAATTCCTTCTCTGTGGTATTCTGCTTTCTCATCGGCAAAATGAAGCTGTGGGGAAAGTAAGATCCTGGAATCCTCTCAGCTCTGACATACTGTGGTTTGGTCTGAGGACACATCTCTCCTGCTGAGTCAGCCCTGAGCACCATGGACAGTGACTGCGATGCTCCCAAGGTGTGGCTGTGATGAGTCCTCAGACACACAACTGTCTGAATCCTCCCTGTGAGGGCTGCTGAGGGCGCCCAGAGCAGAAGACCATCTGGGACTTTCTGTGTCTGTGAGGTTGCCTTCTGCTGCCACATAAAGTCTCTTATTGGGTGTTTGTGAATCCCAGGCCCTCCCACTGTTAAAGTCGATTGTACCTCTGAAAGGGACATGTAGGGAGGCCACAAGGAGAGGAGGAGAGGATGATGTAGAGGTTCCACGGAGCCCATCCGCCACCTACCTCCTCACTCCCCTCTCCCTCCCTCAGCAGCCCCCTTTCTGGTTCAGCTGAAATTGGCCATGGCTCCCCAGGAGAGCAGAAACCCCTGATGTAGGAGGGGATGGGAGGGATCTCTGAGTCACACCCAAGGGGGAGGCCTTTCTTTTTCTTCCGGTTGAGCATTGTCTCTCTGCCAGTTTCTTTGAACATTCAGGAACATGAGTTAATTCCCTTGATCACTCTGTCACTCATTTATCAGTTTACTCAGAGGCTCATTATCTATTAATCCATTTGTTCCCTCCTTTATTTAACTTAAAATGTTAAGCAAGAAGGAAGATTTATTAGGAAAACACAGGGAACTCAAGAACAAACAGAGGAGGGAGGAGGGCTCAAGATGGCGGCATGAGCAGGGTGGCAGAAATCTCCCCCCAAAACCATACATATTTTTGAAAATACAACAAATACAACTATTCCTAAAAGAGACCAGAAGATACAGTACAACAGCCAGGCTACAGCTACATCTGCGAGAACTCTTCACCTCATGAAGTGGGTAAGATACAAAGCCGCAACCCGGCAGGACCTGAGCACCCCCCACCCCAGCGCACCGACAGGAGGAAAAGAATCAGAGTGGGGAGGGAGTGGAAGCACAGGACTGCTAAATAACCGGCCCAGTGATCTGCATCGGGAGCACAGACACACATCGCATGGTGTACTGGGTATTAGAGAAACGGAAGGGCAGGATCCAAGATGAGACTGCAAGCAGGTCCCCACCGCCGGCTAACCTGGGACAAAAGAAAAGTGGGCGCTTTTTAAAAAGTCTTAAAGGGACAAGGCCCCAACAGCTGAACAAAATCATCCTAGCACACTCAGCCCAGCAGACTGGGACTCTTGAGGAACTACAGGCCCCCTAACCCCCTGCTGGGTAAAGCAGCCCCAAAGCCCCTCACAGCAATAAGCAGCCTGCCTGCCATACATTCCCGCCGGCTGGAGCCGCAAACAGCTGCACAGCAGCTGGAGAGCAGCCCCGCCCACAGCAACCACACAGAGTCTCCTCCTGGTGCACAGCTAACCGGGGCAGGCAGCGGAAGCCGGAGCAAGGTCTGGAAGGCAAGAAGGGGCGCATTCCTTGCAGGAGAATGCACCCGGCATGGCTGCCACCCGCTGCAGTGCTCTAGGGTAGCCTGAGGACGGCCCTGCCCATGGCAGCTCAGGGGATTATCCAAGAGACTGCCTCCTGGTGTGTGGGTAACTGGCACAGGCTGCAGAGAAGGGCAAGGCAACCAACAAGCAGGAAGAGACTTTGTTCTCCCAGCTGACACACATGCCACCTGCCTGCGACCACTTCTATTGCCAGGAAAAGACAGAAGAATCTGGTCCAGTCAAAAATCACTCAGACAACTCCAGAAAGAGGGGATAGATTAACCAATCCTCCTGAAAAAGAATTAAAAATAAAAGTCATAACCATGCTGATGGACCTACAGAGAAATATGCAAGAGCTAAGGGATGAAGTCCGGAGGGAGATTACAAAAATGAAACAATTGATAGATGGGCTTAAGAGCAGACTGGATGAGATGCAAGAGACTGTTAATGGAATAGAAATCAGAGAACAGGAATACAGAGAAGCTGAGGCAGAGAGAGATAAAAGGATCTCTAGGAATGAAAGAATATTAAGAGAAATGTGTGACCAATCCAAATGGAACAATATTTGCATTATAGGGGTATCAGAAGAAGAGAGAAAAAAAGGGATAGAAAATGTCTTCAAAGAAATAACTGCCGAAAAATTCCCTAAGCTGGGGAAGGAAATAGTCTCTCAGACCATGGAGCCCACAGATTTCCCAACACAAGGGACCCAAAGAGGACAACACCAAGACATATAATAATTAAAATGGCAAAGATCAAAGACAAGGACAGAGTATTAAAGACAGCCAGAGAAAGAAAAAAGGTCACCTACAAAGGAAAACCCATTAGGCTATCATCAGACTTCTCAACAGAAACCTTACAGGCCAAAAGAGAATGGCATGATATATTTAACAGAATGAAACAGAAGGGGGCGGAACCAAGAATACTGTATCCAGCACGATTACCATTTAAATTTGAGGGAGGGATTAAACAATTCCCAGACAAGCAAAAGTTGAGGGAATTTGCCTCCCACAAACCACCTCTACAGGACATTTTAAAGGGACTGCTCCAGATGACAGCACTCATATGGCTAAATAGATGTCACCAGAGAAAATAAAATCACACCAAAGAAAGCACACCATCCAAATACTAACTAAAGGCAAAAAATAAAATCAACCATCCACAAAAACAGTCAAAGGAAACACAAAAGAGTACAGAATAAAGCACCTAACATATAAAGAATGGGGGAGGAAGAATAAGAAGGGAGAGAAATAAAGAATCATCAGACAATGTTTAAAATAGCTGAATGAAAGAGTTAAGTTAGACTGTTAGATAGTAAAGAAGTTACCCTTGAACCTTTGGTAACCACAAATCCAAACCCTGCAAAGGCAATAAGTACATGTCTATCGATAATCACCTTAAATGTAAATGGACTGAATGCACCAATCAAAAGACACAGAGTAACAGAATGGATAAAAAAGTAAGACCCATCTATATGCTGCTTACAAGAGACTCACCTCAAACCCAAAGATATACACAGACTAAAAGTGAAGGGATGAAAAAAGATATTTCATGCAAACAACAAGGAGAAAAAAGCAGGTGTTGCAGTACTTGTATCAAACAAAACAGACTTCAAAACGAAGAAAGTAGCAAGAAATAAAGAAGGACATTACATAATGATAAAGGGGCCAGTCTAACAAGAGTATATAACCATTATAAATATATATGCACCCAACACAGGAGCACCGACTTATGTGAAACAAATACTAACAGAATTAAAGGAATAAATAGAATGCAATGCATTCATTTTATGAGACTTCAACACACCACTCACTCCAAAGGACAGATCAACAAGACAGAAAATAAGTAAGGACACAGAGGTACTGAAAAACATACTAGAACCGATGGACCTAACAGACATCTACAGAACTCTACACTCAAAAGCAGCAGGATACACATTCTTCTCAAGTGCACATGGAACATTTTCCAGAATAGACCACATACTAGGCCAAAAAAAGAACCTCAGATAATTCAAAAATATTGATATTCTTCCAATCAACTTCTCAGGTAACAAAGGTATAAAAGCAGAAATAAATTGTACAAAGAAAACAGAAAGGCTCACTAACACATGGACGCTTAACAACATGCTCCTAAATAATCATTGGAACAATGACCAAATTAAAATAGAGATCAAGCAATATATGGAGACAAATGACAACAACAGTGGAAAGCCCCAACCTCTGTGTGACGCAGCAAAGGTAGTTCTAAGAGGAAAGTATACTGCAATCCATGCCCATTTAAAGAAGGAAGAACAATCCCAAATGAATAGTCTAAAGACACAATTATTGAAATTCGAAAAAGAGCAAATGAGGCCCAAAGTCAGCAGAAGGAAGGACATAATAAAGATCAGAGAAGAAATAAATAAAATTGAGAAGAATAAAACAATAGAAAGAATTAATGAAAGCAGGAGCTGATTCTTGGAGAAAATAAACAAAATAGATAGACCCTAGCCAGACTTATTAAGAGAAAAAGAGAATCTACACACATAAACAGAATCAGAAATGAGAAAGGAAAAATCATGACAGACCCCACAGAAGTACAAAGAATTATTGGAGAATACTATAAAAACATATATGCGAACAAGCTGGAAAACCTAGAAGAAATGGACAACTTCTTAGAAAAATACAACCTTCCAAGATGGAGCAAGGAAGAAACAGAAAATCTAAACAGACCAATTACCAGCAATGAAATTGAATCAGTAATCAAAAAACTACCAAGAACAAAACCCCCAGGCCAGACGGACTTACCGCTGAATTTTATCAGACATATAGAGAAGACATAATACTCATTCTCCTTAAAGTTTTCCAAAAGATAGAAGAGAAAGGAATACTTCGAAACTCATTCTATGAAGCCAGCATCACTCTAATACGAAAACCAGGCAAAGACCCCACCAAAAAAGAAAATTACACACCAATATCCCTGATGAACATAGATGCAAAAATACTCAACAAAATACTAGCAAACTGAATTCAAAAATACATCAAGAGGATCATACACCATGATCAAGTGGGTTTCATCTCAGGGATGCAAGGATGGTACAACATTCAAAAATCCATCAACATCATCCACCACATCAACAAAAAGAAGACCAAAAACCACATGATATCTCCATAGTTGCTGAAAAAGCATTTGACAAAATTCAACATCCATTCATGATAAAAACTCTTAACAAAATGCGTATAGACAGCAAGTAGCTCAAATAATAAAGGCCATATATGACAAACCCACAGCTAACATCGTACTTAACAGCAAGAAGCTGAAGGCTTTTCGCCTAAGATCGGGAAGAAGACAGGGATGCCCACTCTCCCCACTGTTATTCAACATAGTACTGGTGGTTCTAGCCACACAATCAGACAAAACAAAGAAATACAAGGCATCCAGATTGGTAAAGAAGTCAAACTGTCACTATTTGCAGATGACATGATATTGTACATAAAAACCCCTAAAGACTCCACTCCAAAACTACTAGAACTAATATCTGAATTCAGCAAAGTTGCAGGATACAAAATTAATACACAGAAATCCGTTGCTTTCCTATATACTAATGATGAGCTAACAGAAAGAGAAATGAGGAAAACAATTCCATTCACAATTGCATCCAAAAGAATAAAAGACCTAGGAATAAACCTAACGAAGGAAGTGAAAGACCTGTACTCTGAAAACTACAAGACACTCCTAAGAGAAATTAAAGAGGACACTAACAAATGGAAATGCATCCCATGCTCTTGGCTAGGAAGAATAAATATTGTCAAAATGGCTATACTACCTAAAGCAATCTACAGATTCAATGCAATCCCTATCAAAATACCAACAGCATTCTTCAACGAACTGGAACAAATAGTTCTAAAGTTCATATGGAACCACAAAAGACCCCGAATAGCCAAAGCAATCCTGAGAAGGAAGAATAAAGCTGGGGGGGATTAGCTCCCCAATTTCAAGCTCTACTACAAAGCCACGGTAATCAAGACAATTTGGTACGGGCACAAGAACAGACCCATAGACCAGTGGAACAGTATAGAGAGTCCAGATATTAACCCAAACATATACGGTCAATTAATATATGATAAAGGAGCCATGGATATACAATGGGGAGATGACAGCTTCTTCAACAGCTGGTGTTGGCAAACTGGACAGCTACATGTAAGAGAATGAAACTGGATCATTGTCTAACCCCATACACAAAAGTAAATTCAAAATGGATCAAAGACCTGAAGGTAAGTCATGAAATCATAAAACTCTTAGAAAAAAACATAGGCAAAAATCTCTTGGACATAAACATGAGCAACTTCTTCATGAACATATCTCCCCAGGCAAGGGAAACAAAAGAAAAAATGAACAAGTGGGACTATATCAAGCTGAAGAGCTTCTTTACAGCAAAGGAACCATCAGTAGAACAAAAACACATCCTACAGTATGGGAGAATATATTCATAAATGACATATCTGATAGGGGGTTGACATCCAAAATATACAAAGAGCTTATGCACCTCAACAAACAAAAAGCAAATAATCCAATTAAAAAATGGGCAGAGGATCTGAACAGACACTTCTTCAAAAAAGAAATTCAGATGGCCAACAGGCACATGAAAAGATGCTCCACATCACTAATCATCAGAGAAATGCAGATTAAAACCACAATGAGATATCACCTCACACCAGTGAGGATGGCCAGCATCCAAAACACAAACAACAACAAATGTTGGCGAGGATGTGGAGAAAAGGGAACCCTCCTACACTGCTGGTGGGAATGTAAATTAGTTCAACCATTGTGGAAAGCAGTATGGAGGTTCCTCAAAAAAACTCAAAATAGAAATACCACTTGACCCAGGAATTCCACTCCTATTAATTTACCCTAAGAATGCAGCAGCCCAGTTTGAAAAAGCATATGCACCCCTATGTTTATCGTGGCACTATTTACAATAGCCAAGAAATGGAAGCAACCTAAGTGTCCATCAGTAGATGAATGGATAAAGAAGATGTGGTACATATACACAATGGAATATTATTCAGCTATAAGAAGAAAACAAATCCTACCATTTGCAACAACATGGATGGAGCTAGAGGGTATTATGCTCAGTGAAATAAGCCTGGCGGAGAAAGACAAGTATCAAAAGACTTCACTCATATGTGGAGTATAAGAACAAAGAAAAAAACTGAAGAAACAAAACAGCAGCAGACTCACAGAACCCAAGAATGGACTAACAGTTACCACAGGGAAAGGGACTGGGGAGGTTGAGTGGGAAGGGAGGAACAAGGGGGAAAAAGGGGCATTACGATTAGCAGACATAATGTTGGGGGAGCACGGGGAGGGCTGTACAACTCAGAGGAGACAAGTAGTCATTCTATAGCATCTCACTATGGTGATGGACAGTGACTGTAATGGGGTATGTGGTGAGGACTTGATGATGTGGGGAGTCTAGTATCCATAATGTTGCACATGTAATTGTAGATTAATGATACCAAAATAAAAAAAAGAAATATGTATTGAACATTGAACACTGACTGTCAGAGAAATTCTGGATTCAGATCCATGTTTGGGGGAGAGAGCTGGCAGACTCCCAAGAGGATATGAAAGCTAAACTCAGGACTGAGGATGGATAGGAATTAGCCAGATAGAGAGAGGAGTTCCAAGTCAGTGGAAGGTGAACTTTGACTTGTAAAGTACCAGATAATAAATATTTTAGTCTTTGTAGACCATACAGTGTTGATTGCAGAAACTCAACTCTGCTGTTATAGGAAGAAAGCAGTTATAGAAAGTACATACTGGAATGAATATGATCATTCCAACTCTGATCTGAGAACACCAAAATTTGAACTTCATATAGTTTTCACTTCCTGAAATTCTATTCTTTTATATTTTTGAACACTTTAAAAATCTTAGCTTATACCTTAAGAATATCTGCATCAAGGTATATGTGGGTTTAGACAAGGCCATTCCTGAACTGGTAGATGATATTTGTTTCTAAACCACAGATTCTTTTAGAACTTTGTACTCAGGGCTGGAACTAGTAAGACATATGAGCTGCCTGGGGATCAACATTTAAGAAGGCACTCCCCAATAAGTAGAGAGTTGGCACTTGGGAAACTCTGACAGTACGTGTCTCCTTAAATTTTGCACCCTAGGCATATCACTTGTCTCACCTTAGGCCTGGCCCTGCTTTTCCTGTGCATAATAGAGCACATTACTGTAAAGTGGTGACCTCCTCCTCAACCATCACAAATTTGCAGATGACTGCCTTTCCAGACACTGCTCTGGAGGGCAAAATTTGAATAATAAGGAAAATGACCTGTATAGTATAAAAAGTTTAGGCAGAAAAGGAGGGAGAAACTACGCAGACACGTTTGGAAAGAAGTTGGGGTAGAAGGAAGATAAAAAATTTTATTTGAAAGTTTTTGCTGGTGCAGTAGTGTGAGAAAGACTGAGAATTAAATCAATATCCAAAGAAAATGTTCAACAAGTTTCACTGCGCAGCTGGACTTCCCAAAAGACTGGAAGCAGCAACTGGTAAGACGTGAGAAACCTAGCCAGCTCCACTTCTCCCAACCAGCCAACACAGGCATTCGTCTTTGCTTCTCTTTGCACGACACTAAGATCCTCCTGTCTTTTAAATTTCAATTTCCATGCCATGACCCTAATCTAAAGCACTATCCTTTTTTGCCCCGGAAACTGAAATGGCCTCCAAATTTTCCTCCCCAAATCAACTTACCCATTTCTAATCTGTTGTGGACAGAGTGATTTGTTGAAAGTGGAAAAACTATTCAATGTCTTTCCATTGCTCCCTGGAGCAAACATCAAAATCTTAAGCACGTGTGGACCTGAGTCCCGGCTCAGCAGCCTGCGGTGCGCTGTGTTGTGGCTCTCCTGTCCCTGAAGGGTCATAAAGCCCTTCTTGCTGTGCTCAGGCATGGCCAAGGGCTAATGAACAGTGAAGAAATGTAAGCACCCACTTTAAGAAACTGTGATTTATTTCTTTTCTTTTCCTTCTTCCACAACAGTGCCAATATTCCGGATAGACACTGCTCCATCAGCCTGAGTGCAAAGGGAAGACGACATGGAGCAGAGCCATGTGAACGTGTAGTGTGAGAGATAAACAATGGCGCTAAGATCTGGGGATCCTTTGCTGGCCTTTCAGTACTTATGTAAGTTGTTCCCTCCCACCTTAGAACATGTGTCTGTTATTCTCTCTCCTTGGAAAGTCCTTTATACCCTTTTTTGCCCAGTCAATATTTACTCATCAGTGATATCTCAGCTTATGTGTGAAGTACTCAGGAAAAGATTGTCTGTTTACTATGTGCCAGGGTCCATGCTTAAAGGCTGAAGGTAATGGGAGAGAAAGAGCCCTGAGCGCGGCTCCCACAAACCCGCCTTGTGGTAAGGGAGACAGATATACAAGTAGCAGCATTTGAACCCGCTGTGGTTGTCCTAGCAAAATGTGAGTATAACAGGGGCCTGAGGGAAGGCAAGAGGCATCAGAGCTGGCTCGCCAGGAGAAGCTGCAGCCCTCCACGTAAGAAACTTGCTGAGGCAGGGGTGAGGGACATGGTGGTGGGCTTATAGAGCAAGGAGACAGAGAACCCAATGCCCTGGGAAGGGGGAGGCTTGTCCACACAGGCCAGGGATTTCTGGGTCCTGAAGGAAAGTGGCAGACTAGATTCCCAGCCTCCAGAAAGTGGGCAGGTGGGCAGTGACTCTGGAAACTCGCTTGCCACCGCAGCCCTTGATTGTCTCCATCCCTCACTGCCGACTGTACTGTCCACGAAGCAGATGGAATGAGCTCAGAACGCTTGGAAAGGTCACTTTCTCTGAGAAATTATTGTTCCCCCTGATGGTATTATTATTTTCAAATCAGTTTTGTGGTAGAACCTGGGGGCTTCCCGAACTAGGGGAACAGATACTCACGGAACCTGGGCCCAGACCCAGCATACAAGTTCTCCTTGAAAAAGCTGACATCTGGAGGAGGGACATTATTAACTCCTGCAAGGGAGGGAGGAGCTGGGGCAGCGCAATCAAGGATTCTTGTGAACTGGGGCCATGAGCAGAGGGAGGAGACGACAGGCACGGGAGCACTAGAACAAAGACCTGAGGCCCGAGTAGGCAAAGGTGGTAAAGAATGCCATCCTTTTGCCCCAGGGAGGCCGGTTGGATCGGGAGTAATGGGGCCATTTACAGTGATACCCTCTGGACTAGAGCGTGATGATGAATTCCTGCCTGGCCCTCTGCTAGTTGAACTGTTTAAAAGTCCAGCATAGAGCAGATATGAGCCTGCCCACCCACAGGTGGGGAATGGAAGTTGGGGTGGGTGGTGGGTGGGCAGTGAGGGGCTGGCTGCACAGGTGGCCACTGTTGAAGCTGGGGTTCCATGCTTCCAAGGTCTGGCCAGTGCTGATTCCAAAGCCAGTGGGCTCCTCTCTGAGGGGCCCCAACTCTCAGAGTAACTAATGCCTGCTCTCTGAGCTTCAAAACTCCCACCCAGAGCTGGACGGACTCTCCAGGTCAGCAAACAGGCATCATTTAGTGTGCACTCTCTTATTGGCTGTCTCCAGCAGCCTGCAATGCTAAACTAGGAAGCAGTCCAAAGCCATATATGTGCTCAGGGTGAAGAGTGCTGGAATGTATTTGTAATGTTTTCGGTGATTGAGGAAGGGAGACCTGTGTCATGCATGCCAGGCATTTGTCATTCCTGGTGTTCACCCTTATTTTGCACAGTGTGGAGGATCTGAGGCCCAGGAAGACACAGGCCTTCCTCCAGTTTCCAATCATTCTGTCTTTCAGTATGACACTTCACAGACCTGTGGGTACCCATAGTTACACCAATTGAAAAACAGAGAACTGTGTGTGGCAGGGAAACCATACTGGATCTGTCTGGATCCATACCATGTTCATCCTGTTTTTCCTCCTTTGCCTGTATCTTCTTAATATTTAATATATTTTGTACATTATAAAGTATAATAAAATAATGAACATCTGTGAGCCCACCACTGAACTCCAGAACTAGAACCATCTCAATAATTCAAATCTGTAAGCAGTTTGCCCCACCCTGGAGGTCACCACTATGCAGAATTTTGTTTGTGATTCTCTTGCTCATAGGTTTACTACATATGTCTAAACTCTATATTGTTTTATTTGTTCTTGAGCTTTAAAAAATTATTTTCTACACTTAGGCTTTAAAGGTTCACATTTTTACTCGACATTTTACTGTTTCTACATATTATCTACATTGTTGTGTATGGATGTAGGTCATTTTCACAATTGTAAAAATAAATTATTTGACTATTCCACATTTTTTTAAATTTGTGCACTCTCCTGTCAAGGGGGTTTTAAGTCGTTTCTGGTTCTCTCCTATTATTAGCAATGCTGCTATGAGATCTTCTAACGCATGCCTTCTGTAATGCCTAGGCGTGGACTTCCACGATTACAAGGTATGTGAATGGTCAACCTAACAAGAAAATGCCAAAGTGAGTATAAAGTGGTAGTACTAGTTTACACCCTCATCAGCCATACGTCTGTATTTCAATTGATATATATCCTTTCACTGAATTGTTTTTCTAATCAGTGTAGGCGTGCTTTAGTTCTCATCGTTCTAACAAATCAGTTCTTGTGAACTTTCTTAGCACCCTGTACTCTCCCCAATGGCCAGCAGAGGATGATAGAACCCAGCCTTTGTGGGCCGCCGTGAGAGCACGTTCGCTTCCTAGGACAGAGGCGTAGGCGCAGTGAGGTAAAGCGCGTAGTCGCTCAGGATCCACAGAGGAGGCTCTGCGGGCCTCGGCTTCAGGACTGGTGTCCGCCCAGATGGCAGAGGAGGAGGCTGGGCCCGTTTCCGCCGGCGTTTTCCTTCAGCCGCGGCAGGGGGCGTGCATCTTCTGGAGCGTTCCCGTGTGATGATAATGGACTTTCTCAGATAATGAGACTTTAACAGGACTTATTTTACCTGCATCCAGTACCTAAGGGGTTTGAGAGTCGGAATGGTAGCATTCTGTCGTGTTTGTTGCGGACTCAGGGTGGTTTTGTGGGAGAAATCCCAGCATATATTCAGGGAAGGAAACACAGGGACAGCTGTGGAAGGAATATGCAAGGAATTGGGACCCTCCAATCCCTTGAGTTGGCGGACATGGATCTGCCTGACCCAGACATACAGAATCCCTGAGCGAAAGGGAAAATTTTACTATTTTAAATTATAATATACATACACTATGTTTAGTACACATGGTGTGGGGGGGTCACGGGGAAAACAGTGTAGCACAGAGAAGGCAAACAGTGACTCTATGGCATCTTATTACACTGATGGACAGTGACTGCATTGGGGTATGGGTGGGGACTTGGAAATATGGGGAAATGTAGTAACCACATTGATTTTTCATGTGAAACCTTCATAAGAGTGTATATCAATAATACCTTAATAAAAAAATTTTAAAAACATACGTGCTTTCATTAATTTAAAATACATTTATTAGGTTGCTTTGTTTTCAGATAAGAATGTTGCCATGTTTGACATCTTCTCATTAATACAGGGACAGTATTACATATTTTAAAACACTACGTTCTTGAACATCATTTGCAGGACTCCAGTATGATTAGTAGTATTAAAAATAATAAAACAAGGCCACTACCAAAATTTTATAATGATGTAATATGAAAATTTTGTGAACAAGCTTTACGAAGATCAGAACTCAATGGTGTTTTTAAAATACCAACCATTGCATGCTGCTTACACCCACTGAAGAGAAAATATGTCAAAATTTGATCCTTCAGAATATTAAAGAGCCAAGACAGTGGCTGTTTTTTGTAAATTAGATACATTCATTGTAAACAAATTTTATCCTATTAAAATGCAAAATCTGAAGGCACTTAGTTTAATTTTGTAACTTTGTATTCACAATTACATCTATAATCTCCTTTTTTTGTTATAATTCTCATTCCCATAAGAATTCCTATTTATATCCTTATATTTTTCATTGCCCTTTTCTTTCCTAGTCCCTTTTTTATTTCTAAATCAGAAAGTATATTCCTATGTGTTAATGCTTTCCATTTCTCTAAGATACATCAAAGTTACTTTCCACTTGGGTGGTCAACAAGGGGAAAGGCCTCCTACTAAGCAGGTATCTCTCCATATACCAAGGATTTTTCACTGGAAACCGTTCTTAACAATTTCCACTGCTACACAGTGTCTTCCAATCATGATAACTGAAAATACTCTTATTTGCACAAGAATGCTTCTGATTTGAGCATGGCATATTTTCTTATTTTATTGAATATTATAATAATGTAACATTTGCTATTTTATTTATTTACTAATAAATATATAATATATATATGAACATACATATATTAGTATTTGTTTAATGCATCTATTTTGATGGGATGACAGCTTTTCAATAACCATTACGTATTCTTTTTTTTGGTCAAATGCCTTTATTGTGCATCTCTTGAGATGATCATATGAATTTTTTTGGTATTATTAATGCACAATTACATGAGCAACATTATGGTTACAAGGGTCCCCCTATTATCAAGTCCCCACCACATACCCCATTACAGTCACAGTCCATCAGTGTAGTAAGATGCTATAGAATCACTACTTCTCTTCTCTGTGATATACTGCCTTCCCCGTATACCCCCTGCCACATTATTTGTGCTAATTATAATACCCCTTTTTCCCCCTTGTCCCACCCTTCCCACCAATATTCCCCAGTCCCTTTCCCTTTGGTAACTGTGAGTCCATTCTTGGGTTCTGTGAGTCTGCTGCTGTTTTGTTCCTTCAGTTTTTTTCTTTGTTCTTATATTCCACAGATGAGTGAAATCATTTGATACTTGTCTTTCTCTGACTGGCTTATTTCACTGAGCATAATACCCTCTAGCTCTATCCATGTTGTTGCAAATGGTAGGATTTGTTTTCTTATAGCTGAATAATATTCCATTGTGTATATGTACCACATCTTCTTTATCCATTCATCTACTGGTGGACACTTAAGTTGCTTCCATTTCTTGGATACTGTAAACAGTCCTGCGATAAACATAGGGGTGCATCTGTCTTTTTCAAAGTGGGCTACTGCATTCTTAGGGTAAACTCCTAGGAGTGGGATTCCTGGGTCAAATGGTATTTCTATTTTGAGTTTTTTGAGGAACCTCCATACTGCTTTCCACAATGGTTGAACTAATTTACATTCCCACTAGCAGTGTAGGAGGGTTCCCCTTTCTCCACATCCTCGCCAACATTTGTTGTTCTTTTGGATGTTGGCCATCCTCACTGGTGTGAGGTGATATCTCATTGTGGTTTTAATCTGCATTTCTCTGATGATTAGCCATGTGGAGCATCTTTTCATGTGCCTGTTGGCCATCTGAATTTCTTCTTTGGAGAAGTGTCTATTCATGTCCTCTGCCCATTTCTTAATTGGATTATTTGCTTTTTGTTTGTTGAGGTGCATGAGCTCTTTATATAATTTGGATGTCAACCCCTTATCACATATGTCATTTATGAATATATTCTCCCATACTGTAGGATGTCTTTTTGTTCTACTGATGGTGTCCTTTGCTGTACAGAAGCTTTTCAGCTTGATATAGTCCCACTTGTTCATTTTTGCTTTTGTTTCCCTTGCCCGGGAGATATGTTCATGAAGAAGTTGCTCATGTTTATGTCCAAGAGATTTTTGCCTATGTTTTTTTCTAAGAGTTTTATGGTTTCATGACTTACATTCAGGTCTTTGATCCATTTTGAGTTTACTTTTGTGTATGGGGTTAGAAAATAATCCAGTTTCATTCTCTTGCATGTAGCTGTCCAGTTTTGCCAACACCAGCTGTTGAAGGGGCTGTCATTTCCCCATTGTATGTCCATGGCTCCTTTATCATATATTAATTGACCATATATGGTTGGGTTTATATCAGGGCTTTCTGTTCCACTGGTCTATGAGTCTGTTCTTGTGCCAGTACCAAATTATCTTGATTACTGTGGCTTTGTAGTAGAGTTTGAAATTGGGGAGCATAATCCCCCCAGCTTTATTCTTCTCAGGATTGCTTTGGCTATTCAGGGTCTTATGTGGTTTCATGTGAATTTTAGAACTATTTGTTCTAGTTCGTTGAAGAATGCTGTTGGTATTTTGATAGGGATTGTATTGAATCTGTAGATTGCTTTAGGCAGGATGGCCATTTTGACAATACTAATTCTTCCTATCCGCAACCATGGGATGTGTTTCCATTTATTAGTATCTTTAATTTCTCACATGACTGTCTTGTAGTTTTCAGAGTATAGGTCTTTGACTTCTTTGGTTAGGTTTATTCCTAGGTATTTTATTCTTATTGATGCAGTTGTGAATGGAATTGTTTTCCTGATTTCTCTTTCTGCTAGTTCATTGCAAGTGTATACAAATGCAACAGATTTCTGTGTATTAATTTTGTATCCTGGAACTTTACAGAACTCAGATGTTAGATCTATTAGTTTTTGAGTGGATTCTTTAGGGTTTTTATGTACAATATCATGTCATCTGCAAACAGGGACAATTTGACTTCTTCCTTACCAATCTGGATGCCTTTTATTTCTTTGTGTTGCCTGATTGCCATGGCTAGGACCTCTAGAACTATGTTGAATAAAAGTGGGGAGAGTGGGCATCCTTGCCTTGTTCCCAAACTTAAAGGAAAATCTTTCAGCTTCTCACTGTTAAATATAATGTTGGCTGTGGGTTTGTCATATATGGCCTTTATTATGTTGAGGTACTTGCCCTCTATACCCATTTTGTTGAGAGTTTTTATCATGAATGGTTGTTGAATTTTGTCGAATGCTTTTTCAGCATCTATGGAGATGATAATGTGGTTTTTGTCCTTTTTGTTGATGTGGTGGATGATGATGGATTTTTGAATGTTGTACCATCCTTGTATCCCTGGGATGAATCCCACTTGATCATGATGGATGATCTTTTTGATGTATTTTTGATTTTGGTTTGCTAATATTTTGTAGAGTATTTTTGCATCTATGTTCATCAGGGATAGTGGTCAGTAATTTTCTTTTTTTGTGGTGTCTTTGCCTGATTTTGGTGTTAGAGTGATGTTAGCCTCATAGAATGAGTTTGGAGTATTTCCTCTTCTTCTTTTTCGAAAACTTTAAGGAGGATGGGTATTTAGTCTTCACTAAATGTTTGATAAAATACAGCAGTGAAACCATCTGGTACAGACATTTTGTTCTAGGTAGTTTTTTGATTACCAATTCAATTTCTTTGCTGGTAATTCATCTATTCACATTTTCTGTTTCTTCCTGGGTCAGCCTTGGAAAGTTGTATTTTTCTAGAAAGTTGTCCACTTCTTCTAGGTTATCCAGTTTGTTAGCATATATAATTTTCCATAGTATTCTCTAATAATTCTTTGTATTTCTGTGGTATCCATAGTGATTTTTCCTTTCTCATTTCTGATTCTGTTTATGTGTGTAGACTCTCTTTTTTTCTTGATAAGCCTGGCTTGGGGCTTATCTATTTTATTTATTTTCTCAAAGAAACAGCTCCTGCTTTCATTGATTCTATTGTTTTATTCTTCTCAATTTTATTTATTTATGCTTTAATCATTGTTATGTCCCTCCTTCTACTGACTTTGGGCCTCATTTGTTCTTCTTTTTCTAGTTTCATTAATTGTGAGTTTTGACTGTTCATTTGGCATTCTTCCCTGAGTTAGGCCTGTATTGCAATATATTCCTAGCACAGCCTTCACTGCATCCCACAGATTTTGCGGTGTTGAATTATTGTTTTCATTTGTCTCCATATATTGCCTGATCTCTGTTTTTATTTGGTCATTGATCCATTGATTATTTAGGAGCATGTTATTAAGCCTCCATGTGTTTTGGGGCTTCTTTTGTTCTTTGACTAATTTATTTCTAGTTTCATACCTTTGTGATCTGAGAAACTGGTTGGTACAATTTCAATCTTTTTAAATTTACTGAGGCTCTTTTTGTGGCCTAGTGTATGATCTATTCTTGAAAATGTTCCATGTGCACTTGAGAAGAATGTGTGCCTTGTTGCTTTTGGATGGAGTGTTCTGTAGATGTCCATTAGGTCCATCTGTTCTAATATGTCATTGAGTGCCTCTGTCTCTTTATTTTTTTTTTTCTGTCTAGTTGTTCTGTCCTTTGGAGTGAGTGGTGTGTTGAAGTCTCCTAGAATGAATGCATTGCATTCTATTTCCCATTTTAATTCTGTTAGTATTTGTTTCACATATGTAGGTGATCCTGTGTTGGGTGCATAGATATTCATAATAGTTATATCCTCTTGTTGGACTGACCCCTTTATCATTATGTAATGTCTTTCTTGTCTCTTGTGACTTTCTTTGTTTTGAAGTCTATTTTGTCTGATACAAGTACTGCAACGCCTGCTTTTTTCTCCCTATTAGTTGCATGAAATATCTTTTTCCATCCCTTCAGTTTTAGTCTGTGTATGTCTTTGGGTTTGAAGTGAGTCTCTTGTAGGCAGCATGTAGATGGGTCTTGTTTTTTTTATCCATTCAGTGACTCTGCGTCTTTTGATTGGTGTGTTCAGACCATTTACATTTGGGGTGATTATTGATAGGTATGTACTATTGCCTTTGCAGGCTTTAGATTCATGGTTAGCAAAGGTTCAAGGGTAATTCCCTTACTATCTAACAATCTAATTTAACTCACTTCTTATGCTATTACAAACACAACCTATAGATTCTTTTTTTTTTCCTCCTTTTTCTCCTCCTCCATTCTTTGTATGTTATGAATCATATTCTGTACCCTTTGTCTATCCTTTGGGTGACATCTATTTAGCCTTAGGAATATTTCCATCTGTAGGAGTCCCTGCAAAATGCACTGTAGATGTGGTTTGTGGGGGGTAAATTCTCTCAGCTTTTGCTTATCTGAAAATTGTTTACTCCCTCCTTCAAATTTAAATTATAACTTGGCCAGGTGGAGTATTCTTGGTTTGAGGCTCTTCTGCTTCATTGCATTAAATATATCATGCCACTCCCTTCTGGCCTCTAAGGTTTCTGTTGAGAAATCTGATGATAGCCTGTTGGGTTTTCCTTTTTGTGTGATCTTTTTTCTCTCTCTAGATGCTTTTAAAAGTGTGTCTTTATCCTTTGTCTGTGCCATTTTAGTTGTTATATGTCTTGATGCTGTCTTCCTTGGCTCCCTTGTGTTGGGATATCTGTGCGTCTCCATGGCTTGAGAGACTATCTCCTTCCCCAGATTGGGGAAGTTTTCAGCAATTACCTTCTCAATGACACTTTCTATCCCTTTTTCTCTGTCTTCTTTTGGTACCCCTGTTATGCGAATATTGTTCCATTTGGATTGGTCAAACAGTTCACTCAATATTCTTTCATTCTTAGAGATTCTTTTTTCTCTCTGTGCCTCAACTTCTTTGTATTCCTCTTCTCTAATTTCTATTCCATTTACCATCTCTTCTACTGCATCTAATCTGCTTTTAAATCCCTCCTTTGATGTTTCATTTCTTATATGGAATTTCTTAATGGTTAAATCTCCATCTTAAATTCTTTCCTGAGTTCTTGAATATTTTTCTGTACCTCCATAAGCATGTTTATGATTTTTTTTTAACTCTCTTTCAGGAAGTTTGGTGAGTTCAGTTTCATTTGGCCCCTTTTCTGGGGTTTGTGAGATTGTGATCTGAACCATGTTCTTTTGACATTTCATATTTCTATGTGGTGCCCTCTTGTGCCCAGAAGCTCCAGTCTCTGGAGCTGCTCATATCCTAGAGTGAGGTTGGGGGCCGTAGGGGAGCAGAGCTGGTGCCTGGGGGGAGGAAAGAGCTGTTTCCTAAATCCCACCTGCAGTGCCTGTCTCCCATATGAGAGTCAGTGGGCCGAGCACACAAGTGTAAGCCTCTGTGCTCTGCGTCTCTAGCTGTTGTAGGTGGGGCTTCCTTCTGACTGGCCTGATTCCAGCGCAGTGACTGCTGGTTTGCGAGCAGGTGCCTGCAGGCCAGTAGGAAGGCTCGGCACGCTGCTTATCACAGTGGGGGGGTCTCAGAGCTGAGTAACCAGCCAGGGGGATGAAGCACCTGAAGCTCCGCAAAGTTCCCAATCTGCTGGGCAGAGCACAACCAGACAACCTTGTCTCCCTATCCCTTCTCCTGCGCAGCAAGCTCTGTGTAAACCCCACCCCTTCAGCAGCCTCTCACTACTAGGGAGCCTGTCGCCTGCCTTTCCTTAGTCCCAGAGTTTCTGGGTGTGGATCCCCTCCTCCACAAATGGCCGGAATCTGTTTCTCAAGCACTCCGCCTGTCCCAGCTCCCCATCCTCCAGATCACCACACAGTGTAGGTTTCTGCTCGCAAAGCAGACCTCCAGGGCTGGGTGTTCAGCAGTCCCAGGCTTCCACCTGCCCCTTGCTCCTTTTCTCTTCCTCCTGTTGGTGAGCTGGGGTAAGGAAGGGCTTGGGTCCTGCCAGATCAAGGCTTTCCTACGTTATCCTGTTTCGTGAGGTCTGCTCTGTTCATGAGGTCTGTATGCAGTCTGGTGCAGCTTTCTTTCCTGTTGCTATTTTAAGGATAGTTGTATAAACTATATTTTCTCAGTATCTGTGGTTTTGGGAGGAGTTCTCTGTCTTACCTCTCACGCCGCCATCTTGAGTCTTCCCATTGTGTATTCTTATTTGTGTTGAAAGTACTTTTTAGAACAGACATGAAAACACTTATCTACTCATTGAATTCACAAAATGTGTTTATCTATTGCACGATTTTTAAAGTTCACTGTATTTTAATTCATTGGAGACATTTTGTCTGTTAAGATTATGAACCAAGCAAGGTACCAGTTTGGCATAATGATATATCTAGTGGAGATATGATGTCTTCTCTCTATTTGGACAATGTGTGTAGAGATGCTCTTTAATAACCCTGACAAGGTGCATTTATGTCTACATTGTCCATTTCCAATTTACTAGTAGTTATTGAAGATTTCTAGTTTCATACTGTTGTGGTTGGAAAAGAAACTTGATATTTCGGTCTTCTTAAATTTATTGAGATTTGTTTTGTGGCCTACCATTTGATCTATCCTAGAGAATGTGCCATGTGGACTTGAAAGAATGTATATTTTAGTTTTTGGATGGAATATTCTGTATATATCAGTTAAGTCCATCTGAGTTAATGTGTCCTTATCAGCAGTCTTCTTTTATTGATTTATTGTCAGGGTGATCTACCCATTGATGTAAGTCTCCTACTATTACTGTATTACTGTCCATTTCTCCCTTTATGTGTGTTAATATTTGTTTTATGTTTTTAGTTGCTCCTGTGTTGGGTACAGAGGTATTTACCATTGTTTTATCTTCTTGTTGGACTGATCCCTTTGTCATATGTAATGATGATGACATGTATGTCTGTAAAGAACTTCTTGGATTTTTGTTACAGTCTTTGTTTTAAAGTATATTTTGTCTAAGCACTGCTAACACAGTTTTCTTTTTGTTTCCATTTGAATGGTTTTTCCATCTTTCCTTTCAGTCTGTATGTGTCTTTTAAGGTCTGAAATATAGTGTGGGCAGCCTATTGATGGGGTTTTTTTTAATCCATTCAGTCACCCTGTGTGATACAAGAGCTGAAAAAGCCACTCAGAGCTGAAGAATACAGTAACTGAAATGAAATATACAGTGAATAGAATGAATAATAGATTGCTGCAAGTAGAGGAGACAATCAATGAGATGGAAATTAGTAAACAAGAAAATGATGAAGCTGAGGAACAGAGAGAAAAATGGATCTCTAGGAATGAAGAATGATGAGAGCTGTGTGACCAATCCAAATGAAACAATATTTGCATAGTATGGGTACCAGAAGGAAAAGAGAGAGACAAAGGGATAGAAAGTTTCTTTGAGGAGATAATTGTTGCAAACTTCCCCAATGTGGGGAAGGAAATAGACATTCAGGTCATAGAAGTATAGAGAGCTCCTAACAAAACCCCAGGAAGACAACACCAAGACATGTAATAATTAAAATGACAAAGATTAAGGATAAGGAGAGAGTATTACAAGCAGCCAGAGAGAGAGAAATAATTACTTAAAAGGGAAACCCCATCAGGCTATCAGCAGACTTCTCAGAAGAAACTTATAGGCCATAACAGAGTAGCATGAAATATTTAATGTACTGAAATGGAAGGATCTTCAACCAAGAATCCTCAGCTCAGCAACATTATCATACAAATTTTAAGCAGAGGTTAAACAATTCCCAGATAAATGAAGGCTCAAGAAGTTTATAACCACTAAGCCAGCATTACAGGCTATGTTAAAGGGACTGCTGTAAATGGAAATGTTCCTAAGTCTACATAGTTTTCACCAGTGAAAATAAACCCACAATAAGGATAGTAGACCAATTACCAAGCAAGTATGAAATTAAAACAAAAGTAGTAAAAAAACTATACACCAAATCAGTCAAGGGATACACAAAAAATGCAAATTATGACATCTGCCACATAAAGTATGGAGGAAGAAGAAAAAAGAAGTACTATCAGACTGTGTTTGAAATAGAGCAATAATCAACTTAATATAGACTGTTATATACAGGAAGCTATCCTTGAACCTTATGGTAACCATAAACCTAAAATCTGTAGTGGATACACAAAAAATTAGAAAGAGAAATCCAACCACAACACTAAAGAAAACCCAACAAATAGAGGAAGAAAGGAACAGAGAGGAACTATTTAAAAAACCCAGAAAACAATAAGGTGGCAATAAGTATATACCTATCAATAATCACCTTAAATGTAAATGGACTGAGTGCACTATTCAAAAGACATAGAGCAGCAAAATCGATAAGAAAACAAGAACCATCTATATGCTGCCTACAAGAGACTCATTTCAGACCCAAAGACATACACAGACTAAAAGTGAAGGGATGGAAAAAGATACTTCATGCACATAATAGAAAAAAGCAAGAGTAGCAGTACTTATGTCACACAAAGCTTATTTCAAAACAAAGAAAGTAACAAGAGACAAGGATATTACATAATGATAAAGGGATCAGTACAAGAGGATATAACCATTATGAATATCTGTACACTCAACATAGGAGTACCTAAACTTGTAAAACAAATACTAACAGAATTAAGGGGGAAATAGATTGCAACACATTCATTTTATGAGACTTTAACACACTACACACATCAATAGACACATCAACCAGACAGAAAATAAATAAGAAAACAGAGGAACTGAACAATCCGTTAGATCAAATGAACCTAATAGACATCTACAGAACCCTCAAGCCAAAACCAGCAGGACACATATTTTTCTCAAGTGTACAAAGAACCTTCTCCAGAATAATTCACATACTAGGCCACAAGAAGAGCCTCAATAAATTCAAAGGACTGAAATTGTATCAAGCAGCTGCTCAGACCACAGTGGTATGAAACTAGAAACAAATTACACCAAGAAAACAAAAATACTTACAAACACATGGAGGCTAAACAACATGCTTATAAATAATCAAAGGATCAATGAACAAATTAAAACAAAAATCAAGCAACACATGGAGACAAATGAAAACAAAAACACAACTTCCCAAAATCTGTGGGATGCAGCAAAGACAGTTCTAAGAGAAAAGTACATAGCAGTACAGGCTTATCTCAAGAAACAAGAACAATCCCAAATAGTCAAAAATCACAAACTAGAAAAAAAAATGAAATCCAAAGTCAGTAGAAGGAGGGACATAATAAAATTCAGAGCAGAAATAAAGTAGAAGAGAATAAAAGAACAGAAAAAAATCAGTGAAACCAAGAGCTGGTTCTTTGAGACAATAAACAAAATAGATAAACCTCTAGCCAGACTTTTCAAGAAAAAAAAAGTGTGTGTACACACATAAACAGAATCAGAAACAAAGAAGGAGTAATCACAGCAGATACCACAGAAATACAAAGAATTATTGGAGAATATTACGAAAAATGATAATGCCAGGAAATTGGAAACCTAGAAGAAATGGACAACTTCCTAAAAAAATACAACCTTCCAAGACTGACCGTGGATGAAACAGAAAATCTGAACAGACCAGTTACCATCAATGAAACCAAACTGGTAATCAAAACACTCCCCCAAAACAAAACTCCATGTCCAGGTGGCTGTACAGCTGAATTCTACAAAACATTTAAAGAACAGCTAATACCTGTCTTTCTTAAAATATTCGAAAGAGTAGGAGGGAATACTTTCAAATTCATTCTATGAGGCCAGCATCACTCTAATACCAAAACCAGACAAAGACCCCATGAAAAAAGGAAATTATGGACCAATATCCCTGATGAACATAGATGCAAAAATCTTCAATAAAATATTAGCAAACTGAATCCAAAAATACATAAAAAAGATCATCCACCATGACCAAGTGGGGTTTATTCCAGGGATGCAAGGATGGTACAATATTTGTAAATCAATATGATACACATTAACAAAAAGAAGGATAAAAACCAAATGATCATCTCAATAGACGCTGAAAAAGCATTTGACAAAATTCAACATCCATTCATGATAGAAACTCTCAACAAAATGTGTATAGAGAGTATGGGTATGTACCTCAACATAATAAAGGCTATATACAACAAATCCACAGCCAACATCATAATAGCAAAAAACAAAGCTTTTCCTCTAAGATTGGGAACAAGACAAGGATGCCACACTCAACACTTTTATTCAACGTAGTACTGAATGTCCTAGCCATGGCAATCAGACAAAACAGAGATAAAAGGCATCCACACTGGTAAGGAAGAACTTAAACGCTATTTGCAGATGACATGATATTGTACACAGAAAACCCTAAAGAATCCACCAAAAAACTACTAGAACTAATAACTGAATTCAGCAAAGCTGCAATATACAAAATTAATACACAGAAATCTGTTCAAATCCTGTATACTAACCATGAACTATCAGAAAGAGAAATCAGAACAACTCCATTTACAATTACATCAAAAAGAATAAAAAACCTAGGAAAAGAACCTAACCAAGGAAGTGAAAGACCTATACTATGAAAACTATAAGACACTCATGAGAGAATAAAGAAGACACCAAAAAATGTAAATCTATCCCATGCACATGGATAGGAAGAAAGAACTAATATTCTCAAAATGGCCACCCATCCCAAAGCAGTCTACAGATTCCATGCAATCCATATCAAAATACCAACACCATTTTTCAATTAACTAGAACAAATAGTTCTAAAATTCATATGGAACTACCTAAGACTCCAAATAGCCAAAACAATCCTGAGAAAGAACAACAAAGTTGGGGGGATAACACTCCCTGACTTCAAGCTCTACTACAAAGCTACAATAATTAAAACAAATTTGTATTGGCACAAGAACAGAACACAGATAAATGGAACAAAACAGAGAGCCCTAATATAAACCCACATATAAAAATGATCAGTTAATAATATGATAAGGATGCCATGAATGTACAATGGGGAAAAGGCAGCCTCTTCAACAACTAGTGTTGGGAAAACTGGACAGCTACATGTAGGAGAATGAAACTGGATTATTGTCTGTCTCCATACACGAAAGTAAACTGGAAATAGATCAAAGACCTGAATGTAACTCATGAAACCATAAAACTCTTAGAGGAAAACACAGACAAAAATCTCTTCAATATAAGCATGTGCACCTTTTTCCTAGACACATCTTTGGCAAGGGAAACAACAACAAAAAAATGAATAAATGGGACTACATCAAATTAAAAAGCTTCTGTACATCCAAGGAGTAGAAGAAGAGGGAATACTTCCAA
The DNA here is from genome assembly GCA_032199065.1 of Smutsia gigantea. Lineage (NCBI taxonomy): Eukaryota > Metazoa > Chordata > Mammalia > Pholidota > Manidae > Smutsia > Smutsia gigantea. The sequence continues at coordinate 150,701 of JAVSCE010014581.1, read as the reverse complement.
ACTCATTCTATGAGGCCAGTATCACTCTAATACCAAAACCAGGCAAAGACACCACAAAGAAAGAAAACTACAGACCAATATCCCTGATGAACATAGATGCAGAAAAACTCAACAAAATATTAGCAAACCAAATTCAAAAATACATCAAAAGGATCATCCATCGTGATCAAGTAGGATTTATTGCAGGGATGCAGGGATTGTTCAACATTCGAAAATCCATCAACATGATCCACAACATCAACAAAAAAAAGGAAAAAAACCACATGATCATCTCCATAGATGCTGAAAAAGCATTTGACAAAATTCAGCATCCGTTCCTGATTAAAACTCTCAACAAAATGGGTATAGAGGGCCGGTACCTCAACCTAATAAAGGCCATATATGACAAACCCACAGCCAACATTATACTTAAGAGCGAGAAGCTGAAAACTTTTCCTTTAAGATCAGGAACAAGACAAGGATGCCCACTCTCCCCACTTCTATTCAACATAGTACTGGAGGTCCTAGCCACAGCAATCAGACAACACAAAGAAATAAAAGGCATCCAAATTGGCAGGGAAGAAGTTAAACTGTCCCTGTTTGCAGGTGACATGATATTGTACATAAAAAACCCTAAAGAATCCACTCCAAAACTACTAGATCTAATATATGAATTCAGCAAAGTTGTGGGATACAAAATTAATAATGCAGAAATCTGTGGCATTCCTATACACTAACAATGACCTGGCAGAGAGAGAAATCAGGAAAACAATTCCATTCACAGTTGCATCAAAAAGAATAAAATACCTAGGAATAAACCTAACCAAAGAAGTGAAAGACCTATACTCTGAAAACTACAAGACACCCATGAGAGAAATTAAAGAAGAAACCAATAAATGGAAACACATCCCATGCTCATGGATAGGAAGAATTAATATTGTCAAAATGGCCATCCTGCCTAAAGCAATCTACAGATTCATTGCAATTCCTATCAAAATACCAACAGCATTCTTCAACAAACTAGAGAAGATTGTTCTTAAATTCATATTGAACCACAGAAGACCCTGAATAGCCAAAGCAATCCTGAGAAGGAAGAATAAAGCTGGGGGTATTATGCTCCCCAACTTCAAGCTCTACTACAAAGCCACAGTACTCAAGACAATTTGGTACTGGCACAAGAACAGACCCATAGACTAATAGAACCAACTAGAGAGCCCTGATATAAACCCGACCATATGTGCTCAATTAATATATGATAAAGGAGCCATGGACATACAATGGGGAAATGACAGCCTCTTCAACAGCTGGTGTTGACAAAACTAGATAGTTACATGCAAGAGAATGAAACTGGATTATTGTTTAACCCCATACACCAAAGTGAACTAGAAATGGATCAAGGACCTGAATGTAACTCATGAAACCATAAAACTCTTAGTAGACAGCATAGGCAAGAATCTCCTGAATATAAGCATGAGCGACTTCTTCCTGAACACATCTCCTCGAACAAGGGAAACAAAAGCAAAAATGAACTCATGGGACTACATCAAACTAAAAAGTTTCTTTACGGCAGAGGACACCATCAACAGAATAAAAAGGCATCTTACAGTATGGGAGAATATATTTGTAAATGACATATCTGACAAGGGGTTAACATCCAAAATATATAAAGAACTTATACACCTCAACACCCAAAAAGCAAATAACCAGATTAAAAAATGGGCAGAGAACATGAAGAGACAGTTCTCCAAAGAAGAAATTCAGATGGCCAACAGACACAAGAAAAGATGTTCCATATCACTAATCATCAGGGAAATGCAAATTAAAACCACAATGAGATATCACCTCGCACCAGTAAGGATGGCCACCATACAAAAGACTAAGAACAACAAATGCTGGTGAGGATGTGGAGAAAGTGGAACCCTCCTACACTGCTGGTGGGAATGTAAGCTAGTTCAACCATTGTGGAAAGCAATATGGACATTCCTCACAAAACTAAAAATAAAAATACCATTTCACCCAGGAATCCCACTCCTTGGAATTTACCCAGAGAATACAACTTCTCAGGTTCAAAAAGACATATGCATCCCTATGTTTATTGTAGCACTTTTACAATAGCCAAGATATGGAAGCAACGTAAGTGTCCATCAGTAGATGAATGGATAAAGAAGATGTGGTACATATACACAATGGAATACTATTCAGCCCTAAGAAGGAAACAAATCCTGCCATTTGCAGCAACATGGATGGAACTGGAGGATATTATGCTCAGTGAAATAAGCCAGGTGGAGAAAGACAAGTGCCAAATGATTTCCCTCATTTGTGGAGTATAAAAATGAAGCAAAACTGAAGGAACAAAATAGCAGCAGACTCAGAGACTCCAAGAAAGAACTAGTGGTTACCAATGGGAAGGGGAGTCGGAGGGTGGGTGGGGAGGGTGGGAGAAGGGGATTGTGGGGTATTATGTTTAGTACACATGGTGTGGGGGATCATGTGGAAAACAGTGTAGTACAGAGAAGGCAAACACTGAATCTGTGGCATCTTACCACAGTGATGGACAGGGGTATGAGTGGGGACTTGATAATATGGGTAAATGTAGTAACCACATGGTTTTTTCATGTGAAACCTTCATAAGAGTGTATATTAATAATACCTTAATAAGAAAAAGCTGTAAAGTAAAGGACACCATCAGCAGAACAAAAAGTTCATATGTAAAATGGATTTAACAGTCTCACTGTTACCCAGGTATCCCAAATTATTCAACAGCAAAGATACAGTGGTATTAATATAATACCCACATACTGCCTTCTAAAAAATATTCAGACTCTTGCAAGGTTGATTAGCTCCACAACTTGGTTTGTCTGGAGCTGAATCAGGCCCTTCCTCTATAACAAATTTTGTGGTCAGATCTGCTTACTGATGTAGTATCAACATAGATATTTAAAAGAGTTTGCAAATAATTTCAAGTGTATAGAAAACCTGAAATATCTCTAACATTTCTTCATTCAGGTTCCCCATTGGTTATTAATGCACCATATTTGCTCATTCATAGAATATTCTCCAGTATATTTTTCCAATTACAGGCATAATTTACTTCAAAAATACTGCATTACCCACACGCCAGGAAACAAACATTGTTGATAATCTAATCTGAAGATCCACTTTAAATATCAGCAACTTCACCAATTACATGGAGAATATGTTTTTCTCCATGCTGACCCTGACACTTTCCTTTTCATGACTACAGTTTATATAGAGAGTCCAAATTTCTCCAACCTCACCATGTGCAGACTCAGGCGTCCTTGTGTTATTCCTGATCTTAGAAGAAAAACTTTCCATTTTTCACTGTTGGGTATAATGTGAACTGTGGTTCTGTTGTATATGGCCATTATTATGCTGAGTTCTGTTCCATCTGTACCCTGTTGTTGAGGGTTTTAATAGAGAAAGTATTGTATTTTGTAAAATGCTTTCTCTGTATCTTTTGAAATGATCACATTTTTTTTCTTTAATTCTATTAAAGTGATACATATTGATTTAGAGATGTCAAGCCATCCTTGCCTTCCAGGGATAAATGTCATATGGTCATGGGGTATAGTCCTTTTAATGTGTCCTTGTATTTTATTTGCTAATAAATGTTGAAAATTTTATCATCATGGATATTGGTATATAGCTTTCATTTCTGTAGTGGGTTGTTATCAGGGTAATGCTAGCTTCATAGAATGAGTTTGGAAGTGTTCCCTAGTCTTCAATTTTTTGGAAGATTTTGAGAAGAATTTTTTTTTTTCAGGAACATAAAATTTTATTTGGTAGTTATTTCCAAAATTAACACAAATGGATCAAACACCCCAATTAGTTGGTTGCACTAATTCAAAGAAAATGTTCATAACAATCATAGAAACTGCACTGATTTTTCTAAACAATATTTGGGATGGACACATCATGTCTAAATAATTTAATACAGAATCACAAAAGACAGCCAGAGGTAATGATCAAACTGTCAGCTATCTTAGTGGAACAGGACCTTCCTGGGCTGCCCATCTCAGGAACGACAGGCCACTTTACCTGTTGCGTTTGCCCAGGTGCCCTGAATGCAGCTCCAGAGGGCCTAACACTGGAGCATGAAATTGGTTTTCAAAGCAAGAACACAGATGAGGACAATCTACAATTGACAAAAATTTTAAATGGCAAAAGGGTTTTAAGATTTGGAAAGAGTGGTGAAGCAAGGTATATTACAAACGGAAGCGCTGGTGCCCTCCTTCTGAGCCCCTCGGCTCTGCTGATGAGCCTGGGAGGGTAGCCGGCCAGCTGTGGTCATGACCCTAAGACCTGTCAGTGCAGACGTGCTGTGGTTCCCACAGTGCTGGCATCTGTGACATCAAAAGTGATGAGTCAGTAGAAAAACTTCAGAGAAAGGCTGATCTGACCTGAACATCTCTTCCATCCTGGTCCAGGCGCAGGTGCAATCTGAAAGCGATTGTAAAGAATTGGTATAATTTCTTCCTTAAATGTTGAAAAATCACACAATCTCTGTTACTGGTTCTTTCTGTAATGGGGGTCATTTTTTAAAAATCCAATCTATTTAACTGATAGAGGACCGTTCACATAGGCTTTTTTTTTCCTGTGTGAATTTTGTAAGACTGCTTCTTGCAAGGAGGTGGTTTGTTTCATCTGTCCTTCCATATCTGTGGGCATAGGGTTGTTCATATTTATTTATCAAAGTTAATATCCGTAGAACATCAATAGATTTGTCCCCTTTTCATTTATATTAGTAATTTGTATATGCTGTCTTAGCCTAGATAGAGGCTTATCATTTTTATTGATATTTTCAAAGCATCAGCTCTTGAGGTTCATTGATTTTCTGTTTTTTATTTCATTGATTTCTACTTGAATTATTATTTATTTTGCTTAATTTGGATTTAATTTACTCTTTTGTTGCTAGTCTCCTAAGGTGGACACTTACATTATTGATTTTAGATCTTTCTTCTCTTCTAATAATACACATTCAGTCAATGCTAGACATTTCCCTCAAAGCATTTCTTTCACTGTGTCCCACAAATTTTAGTTATGTTTTCAATTTAATTCAATCCAAAGTATTTTTAAAATTTCTTCTTTGACCCATGGGTTACTTACAAATTTGTTCACATCATGTAATTTTAGATTTCTCAGTCACCTTTCTGTACTTAATTTTTAATTTATTCAACTGTTGTTTTGAAATTGACATCACAACTAGCATTGTTTGAGCCATCTTTTTGCACATATGCCTTTCAAAGCACATTAAATGCAGTACATGCAGTAGACGTATTTTTTCACTGAAAAATCATTACAGGCATGCAATGAAATTGTCAGTCTTAGAAATATCTTTTATCTCTGTGACTATGGAGTGTTCCATGCACCAATGTGTGCTAAACACATTCTCTCAATGGAAAAACACTGTGCTTTTTAATATATATATATAAACATCATTCTTAGAAACATGTACCAAAGCCATGACCCAGCGGGACCCAAGCCCTTCCCGCACCCCAGCTCACAGGTGTAACAGAAACAGAGAAGGGAGGGAGTGGAGATTTGGGACTGCTGAACACATAGCCCTGGAGATCTGTCTGGGAGAATGAAACTATATTACATGGTGCTCTGGTGATTAGCAGAGTTGGAAATCTAAGACAGGCAGAATAACTGGAGAGACTGAGATTCCAGGTGCTTGTGGAAAACAGGGATTCATATCCAGCTGATGTGGGCAGCAGTCTGAGAAGACCTCCTAAAAGCAAGAAGGCAGCTAAAGAGGCAAGGATTGCAGAGATTACTGATCAGGAGAAAGGACAGGTGGACAAAATTGTCCAGGTGCACTCTGCCCAGCAGGTTGGGAACTGTCACAATCTTCAGGTGCTCCAACCCCCTGGCTGGCTACACAGCTCCAAGGCCCCCCACTGTGATACGCAGCCTGCTGTGCCTTCCTCCCAGCCAGCTTGCACCTGCCTTGCAAACAAGGAAACCCTACCCTGGTGTCAGGCCAGGCAGAGGTAAGCCACACCTACAGCAGCTACAAACGCAAAGTATAGAGGCTTACACCTGTGTGTTCAGCCCACTGGTTCTGGCAGTGAAGACAGGCATAGAAGCCGGGAAGCAGGAAACAGCTGTTTCCTCCCCCCAGGCATCAGCACCACATCGCTGCAACCCCCAACATTGCTCCAGAGGCTGTGCAGCTCCAGAAAGTAGACTTTCTGGGTACTAGCAGGCGCCACATACAAATATAAAATGTCAAAGGAACCTGGTTCAGAGCAAAACTACACCACCAAAAAAAAGATCGAGTGAGACTGAACTAATAAATCTTCCTGAAAGAGATTTCAAAATAAAAATAATAAACATGCTTCCGGAAGTACAAAAAATATTCAGGAACCCAGGAATGAATTTAGGACGGAGATCCAATCATTAAGGAACACAATGGAGGGTATTAAAAGCAGATTAGATATGGTGGAGGAGACAATAAGTGAAACAGATATTAGAAAAGAGAAATACAAAGAAGCTGAAGCACAGAGAGAAAAAAGGATCTCTAGGAATGAAAAAATACTAAGAGAACTGTGTGACAATTCCAAACGGAACAATATTCATGTAATAGGGGTACCAGAAGAAGAAGAAAGAGAAAAAGGGATATAAAGTGTTGTTGAGGAGATAATTGCTGAAAACTCCCCTAATCTGGGGAAGGAGCTGGTCTCTTAGGCCATAGAGATGCACAGATCTCCCAACACAAGGAACCCAAAGAGGACAACACCAAGACATATAAAAATTAAAATGGCAAAGATCAAGGATAAGAAGAGACTATTAAAATCAGCCAAAGAGAGAAATAAGATCACATACAAAGGAAAATCCATCAGGCCATCATCAGACTTCTCAACAGAAACCTTACAGGCCAGAAGGGAGTGGCATGATATATTTAATGCAATGAAGAAGAAGGGCCTCAAACAAAGAATACTCTATCTGGCAAGATTATCATTTACATTTGAAGAAGGGATTACACAATTTCCAGATAATCAAAAGCTGAGAGAATTTAGCTCCCACAAACCATCTCTACAGTATATTTTGGAGGGACTGCTATAGATGGAAGTGTTCCTAAGGTTAAATAGCTGTCATCAGAGGTAATAACAAGGGATAGACAAAGAGGATAGAATATGACACCTAATATATAAAGAATGGATGAGGAAGAAAAAGAGGGGAAAAAAATAAACTTTACATTGTGTTTTTAATAGCATACTAAGTGAGTTAAATTAGACCTTTAGATAGTAAGGAATTTGCCCATGAACCTTTGGTAAACACTAAGCTAAAGCCTGTAATGGCAATAAGTACATACCTATCGATAATCCCCCTAAATGTAAATGGTCTGAATGCACCAATCAAAAGACACAGAGTCACTGAATGGATAACAAAAAAAGACCCAACTATATGCTGCCTATGAGACACTCACTTCAAACCCAAAGACATAAACAAACTAAAAGTGAAGGGATGGAAAAATATATTTCATGCAACTAATAGGGAGAAACAGCAGGTGTTGCAGTACTTCTATCAGACAAAATAGACTTTAAAACAAAGAAAGTCACAAGAGGCAAAGAAGGACATTACATAATGATAAAAGGGTCACTCCAACAAGAGGATATAACCATTATAAACATCTATGCACACAACACAGGAGCACCTACATATGTGAAACAAATACTAACAGAATTAAAAGGGGAAATAGAATGCAATGCATTCATTCTAGGAGACTTCAACACACCACTCACTCTGAAGGACAGATCAACCAGAAGGAAAGAAGTAAGGGGAAAGAGGCATTGAGTACCACAGTAGAACAGATGGACCTAATGGATATCTACAGAACACTTCACTCAAAAGCAGCAGGATACACATTCTTCTCAAGTGCACATGGAACATTTTCAAGAATAGATCATATACTAGGCTACATAAAGAGCCTCAGTAAATTTTAAAAGATGGAAATTGTACCAACCAGCTTCTCAGACCACAAAGGTATGAAACTAGAAATAAATTATTCAAAGAAAATGAAAAAGTCCGCAAAGAAAATGAAAACGTCCACAAACAAATTGAGGCTTAACAACATGCCCCTAAATAACCAATGGTTAAATAACCAAATAAAAACAGAGATCAAGCAATATATGGAGACAAATGACAACAATTCACCACAGCAAAATCTGTGGGACACAGCGAAGGCCATGCTAACAGGGAAGTATATTGTAATACAGGCCTACCTCAGGAAAGAACAATCCCATATGAACAGTATAAATTCACTATTAATGAAACTAGAAAAGGAAGAACAAATGAGGCCCAAAGTCAGTAGAAGGAGGGACATAATAAGGATTAGAGCAAAAATAAATAAAATCGAGATGAATAAAACAACAGAAAGAGTCAATGAAAGCAGGAGTTGGTTCTTCGAGAAAATAAGCAAAATACTTAAACCCCTAGCCAGACTTGTCAAGAAAAAAAGAGAGTCTACACACATAAACAAAATTAAAAATGAGAAAGAGAAAGGAAAAATCAGTATGGACACCACAGAAATACAACGAATTATTTGAGAATACTGTGAAAAATTTCATGCTAACAAAGTGGATAACCTAGAGAAATGGACAACTTTCTACAAAACTACAACCTTCCAAGGCTGACCCAGAAAGAAACAGAAAATCTGAACAGACCAATTACTAGTGACGAAATTGGTAATTAAAAAACTACCTAAGAACAAAACCCCTGACCAGATGGCTTCACTGCTGAATTTTATCTAACATTTAGTGAAGACCTAATACCCATTCTCCTAATAGTTGTCCAAAAAGTAGAAGAGGAGGGAATACTCCCAAACTCAGTCTATGAGGCCAGCATGAACCTAATATCAAAACCAGGCAAAGATGCCACAAAAAAAGAAAATTACAGACCAATATCCCTGATGAACATAGATGCAAAAATACTTAACAAAATATTAGCAAACCAAATTCAAAAATACATCAAAAACATCATCCATAATAATCAAGTAGGATTTATACCAGGGAAAGAAGGATGGTAACACATTCGACAATCTTTCGACATCATCCACCACATCAACAAAAAGAAGGACAAAAACCACATGATCATCTCCATAGATGCTGAAAAAGCATTTGACAAAATTCAACACCAGTCATAATAAAAACTCTCAACAAAATGGGTATAGAGGGGCTGCCCCACCCACGGCAGCTCAGGAGATTTTCCCAGGGGCTGCTCCTCATGTGCGGGTGGACGGCACAGGCAGTGGAAGCCAGAGAAAGGTCTGAAAGGCACGAAAGGGCGCTGTTATCACAGGACAACACACCCCACACGTCTGCCACCCTACAGAATGCACTAGGCTTTCCCAAAGACTGCTTCGACTGCAGCAGCTCAGGAGATTATCCCAGAGACTGCTCCCTGTGTGTGGGCAGATGGCACAGGCAGTGGAGAAGGGCAACGCAACCAAAAGCAGGAGGGACTTTGTTCTCTCAGCTGACAGACACGCCACCTGTCTGCGAGCACTTCTATCACCATGAAAAGGCAGAAGAATATGATCCAGTGAAAAGTCACTCAAATAACCCCAGAGTGAGGGCCTGGTGAGAGAGATATAACCAATCTTCCTGAAAAAAATTCAAAATAAACTCATAATCATGCTGATGAACTTACAGAGAAATATGCAAGAGCTAAGGGATGCAGTCCAGAGGGAAATAACAGAAATGAAACAATCAATAGAAGGTCTTAAGAGCAGACTAGATGATGTGCAAGAGACTGTCAATGCAATAGAAATCAGAGAACAGGAGTACAGAGAAGCTGAGGCAGAGAGAGATAAAAGGATCTCTAGGAATGAAAGAATATTAAGAGAACTGTGTGACCAATCAAAACGGAACAATATTCACATCATCAGGGTACCAGAAGAAGAAGAAGAGAGAAAAAGGGATAGAAAGTGTCTTTGAAGAAATAATTGTTGAAAACTTCCCCAAGCCAGGGAAGGAAATAATCTCTCAGACCATGGAAGCCCACAGATCTCCCAAGACAAGGGATACAAGGAGGACAACACCAAGACATATAATAATTAAAATGGCAAAGATCAAAGACAAGGACAGAGTATTAAAGGCAGACAGAGAAAAAAGATGACTTACAAAGGAAAAACAATCACAGTGTCATCAGACTTCTGAACAGAAACCTTACAGGCCAGAATAGGACAGCATGATATAGTTAATGCAATGAAACAGAAGGGCATTGAACCAAGAATACTGTATCTGGCATGATTATCATTTAAATTTGAAAGAGGGATTAAACAATTTCCAGACAAGCAAAAGTTGAGGGAATTTGCCTCCCACAAACCACCTCTACAGGATATTTTAAGGGACTGCTCTAGGTGGAAGCCTCATAAGCCCAATAGATGTCATCAGAGAAAATAAATTCACAGCAAAGAAAGCAGACCAACCAAATACTAACTAAAGGCAAAAAATAAAATCACCTATCCACAAAAGTAGTCAAAGGAAACACAAAAGAGTACAGAATAAAACACCTAACATATAAAGAATGGAGGAGGAAGAATAAGAAGGGAAAGGAATTAAGAATCATCAGACTGTGTTTATAATAGCTTAATAAGAGAGTTCAGTTAGACAGTTAGATAGTAAAGATGCTACCCTTGAGCCTTTGGTAACCACGAATCCAAAGCCTACAATGGCAATAAGTACATATTTATTGATAATCACCCTAAATGTAAATGGAATGAATGCACCAATCAAAAGACACAGACTAATAGAATGGATAAAAAAGCAAGACCCATCTATATGCTGCTTACAAGAGACTCACCTCAAACCCAAAGATATACACAGACTAAAAGTGAAAGGATGGAAAAAGATATTTCATGCAAACAACAGGGAGAAAAAGCAGGTGTTGCAGTACTTGTATCAGACAAAATAGACTTCAAAACAAAGAAAGTAACAAGAGATAAAGAAGGACATTACATAATGATAAAGTGGGCAGTCCAACAAGAGGATATAACCATATATAAGCAATGAGGACAGGAGCAACAACATATGTGTAACAAATACTAACTGAATTAAAGGAGGAAATATAATGCAATGCATTCATTTTAGGAGACTTCAACACTCCACTCACTCTGGACAGATCAACCAGACAGAAAATAAGTAAGGACACAGAGGCACTGAACAACACACTAGAACAGATGGACATGACAGTCATCTATAGAACTCTATACCCCAAAGAAGCAGGAAACACATTCTTCTTAAGTGCACATGGAACATTTTCCAAAATAGACCACATACTAGAGCACAAAAACAGACTCAGTAAATTCAAAAATTTGAAATTGTAACAACTAATTTCTCAGATCACAAAGGTATAAAACTAGAAATAAATTGAACAAAGAAAACAAAAAGGCGCACAAACACGTGAAGGCTTAACAACATGCTCCTAAATAATTAATGGATCAATGACGAAATTAAACAATATATGGAGACGAATGACAACAATAGCACAAAGCCCCAACTTCTGTGGGATGCAGTGAAACCAGTTCTAAGATGAAAGTATATAGCAAACCAGGCCTATTTAAAGAAAGAAGAGAAATCCCAAATGAATAGTCTAAAGTCGCAATTATTGAAACAGGAAAAAGAAGAACAAATGGGGTCCAAAGTCAGAAAAAGGAGAGACATAATAAAGATCAGAGAAGAAATAAATAAAATCGAGAAGGAAAAAAAAAGAATATAAAAAATCAATGAAACCAAGAGCTGGTTCTTTGAGAAAATGAACAAAATAGATAAACCCCTAGCCAGACTTATTAAAAGAAAAAGAGAATCTACACACATAAACAGAATCAGAAATGAGAAAGGAAAAATCACGACGGACCCCACAGAAATTCAAAGAATTATAAGAGAATACTATGAAAATCTATATGCTAACAAGCTGGAAAACCTAGAAGAAATGGACAACTTCGTAGAAAAATACAACCTTCCAAGACAGACCAAGGAAGAAACAGAAGATCTAAACAGACCAATTCTCATCAACAAAATTGAATCGGAAATGAAAAAACTACCTAAGAACAAAACCCCCAGGCCAGATGGATTCACCGCTGAATTTTATCAGACATAGAGAGAAGACATAGTACCCATTTTCCTTAAAGATTTCCAAAAAATAGAAGAGGAGGAAATACTGTGAAACGCATTCTATGAAGCCAGCATCACTCTAATACGAAAACCAGGCAAAGACCCCACCAAAAAAGAAAATTACACACCAATATCTCTGATGAACATAGATGCAAAAATACTCGACAAAATATTAGCAAACCATACTCAAAAATACATCAAGATGGATTGAATTAAAGATGGTGGCGTGAGAGGTGAGCCAGAGGCTTCCTCCTAAAACCACATATAATGTGAAGATATAACTAATAAAACTACTCTTGAAAGAGCAACAAGAAAGAGGACTGCACCAAACTGCACACACCTGGAGACAAGAGCAGACCTCATGGAACAGGGTAACATTAAAGCTGTGGTCCTGCAGGATCCAAGCCCTTCCCCCACCCCAGCTTGCCATCAGGAGGAAGAGGAATGGAGCAGGTAGGGAGTGGAGATCTGGGACTGCTGAGTACCTAACTTCAGAGATCTTCTCTGGGAGCACAAACCTACATTTCATGGTGCCTGCATGATACTCCTATAATTAGGGGGTTGGAAAGCTAAGACAGGAAGAATTCCTGGAGAGACTAAGATCCCAGCTGCTTGTGGAAAGCAGGGATCCATATCCAGCTGCTCTGGGACAAAAGAAAGGCAGGCAGTCTGAGACACTTGCTAACAAAGAAGGCCCTAGCAAGAGGGCTGCTAAAGAGGCAAGGATTGCACAGAGCTTACTGCTCAGGAGAAAGGACAGGTAGACGAAATTGTCCAGGTGCACTCTGCCCAGCAGATTGGGAGCTTTCACGATCTTCATGTGCTTCAGCTCCCTGGCTGTCTTCACAGCTCCAAGAACCCCTTCCGTGACAGGCAGACTATTGTGCTTTTCTCCTGGCCAACCCCACCTGGCTTGCAAACCAGGAAACACTACCCTGGTGTTAGGCCAGCCAGAGGGAAGATCTGTCTACACCAACTAAAAACGCAAACCACAGAGGCTTATACCTGTGTGCTCAGCACACTGGTTCAGGCAGTGGAGACAGGCATAGCAGCCAGGAAGCAGGACAAAGCTCTTTCCTCCCTGCAGGCAATAATACCACTCCCCTGCAATCTCCAAGTTTGCTTCAGGGGCTGAGCAGCTCCAGGGAGTAGAGCTTCTGGGCACTAGAGGGCGCCATACACAAATATGAAATGCCAAAGGAACCTGGTTCAGAATAAAATTATTAATACAACTCCTGAGAAAGATTTAAATGATATTGACCTCATGACTCTCCCTGAAAGGGACTTCAAAATAAAAATCATTAACATGTTCGTGGAGGTACAGAAAGATATTCAAGAACTCAGGAATGAATTACAGTCTGAAATCCAATCATTGAAGAGCACAATGGAGGCTATTAAAAGCAGATTGGGTATGGTGGAGGAGACAATAAATGAAATAGAAACTAAAGAAGAGGAATACAAAGAAGCTGAGGCACAGAGAGAAAAAAGGACCTCTCAGAATGAAAAAATATTGAGAGAACTGTGTGACCAATCGAAACGGAACAATATTCCCATTATACGTTTACCAGCAGAAAAAGAGAGAGAAAAAGGGATAGAAAGTGTCTTTGAGGAGGTGATTGCTGAAAACTTCCCCAATCTGGGGAAGGAGATAGTCTTTCAAGCCATGAAGGTGCACAGAACTCCCAACACAAAGGACCTAAGGAAGACAACACCAAGACATATAGTAATTACAACGGCAAAGATCAAGAAAAGAACAGACCACTTCCGGGAAGATGGCGGTGTGAGCAGGGTGGCAGAAATCTCCTCCCAACACTATATTTATCTACGAAAACACAGAAAATACATCTATTCCTAAAAGAGAGACGAGAATACACAGGAAAGCGCACAGCGTGCAGCTACACCCGAGAGGACTCGGCACCCCAAGAGGCGGGTAAGATACGGAGCCGCGACCCGGTGGGACCCGAGCCCTCCCCCACCCCAGCGCACCGGCGGGAGGAGAGGATTCCGAGCCGGGAGGGAGTGGAAGTACACCCCGCGAAGTAGCCAGCCCTGGTGATCTGCGCGGGGAGCGCTGACCCACATCGCGCAGTGTGGCAGAGATTGGAGAGACAGAGGGGCAGGATCTGAGCGGGGAACGCGCCAGGATGCTTGCAGCCGGCTCCGGGAAGGAAAAAAAAAAGTGCGCGCTTTCTTCAGCGGTCTTAAAGAGACAGGAGCCCAGTGGAGGAGCTGGATCGCCCCAGCACACTCAGCCCAGCAGGCTGGGAGTCCTGGGGAGTTTGAGACGCCTTAGCTGGAGACTGAGGAAGCGTAGCCATACTTAAACTTCTCACTGAGACCAACAGCCTCCTATTCGTTCCCACCACTGCCAGAGTGATAAAGGGCCCTGCGGAGCAGCACAGTCACAGCTGTGGAATAGTGGGGCAATAGCGCCACCTAGAGCATTCCCACAGAATCTACGTCCGGTGGGCATTTTTTGTTGTTTTGTTTTGTTTTGTTTTTTCTTTTCCTTCTTTTTTTCCTTTTTTTTCTTTCTTTCTTTTTTTTTCTTTTTTTCTTTTTTTCTCTTTTTTTTTCTTCTCTTTTTAAAGTCTTAAAGAGCCCAGCTGACATACGTGGCAACTGTCAGTGACCAAATTATACAGCCATGAAAAGACAGAGGAATATGGTTCAGACCAAAATCAACCAGACAACCCCAGAGAGGGAGTCTGAAGGGATGGAAATGCACAGCCTCCCTGAAAAAGAATTCAGAATAAAAGTCATAACCATGCTGATGGACCTACAGAGAAATGTGCAAGAGCTGAGGGAGGAAGTGAGGGAACTGAGAAAGACAATACAGAAATCAGACAAGCGATTGACGGGCTTAACAGCAGAATGGATGAGATGCGAGAGACTGTTAATGGAATAGAAAACAGAGAACAGGAGTACAGAGCAGCTGAGGCAGAGAGAGATAAAAGGATTTCTAGGAATGAAAGAATATTAAGAGAACTGTGTGACCAATCCAAACGGAACAATATTCGCATTATAGGAGTACCAGAGGAAGAAGAGAGAGAAAAAGGGATAGAAAGTGTCTTTGAAGAAATAATTGCTGAAAACTTTCCCTCGCTGGGGAAGGAAATACTCTCGCAGTCCACCGAAGCCCACAGATCTCCCAACACAAGGGACCCAAGGAAGACAACACCAAGACACATAATAATGAAGATGGCAAAGATCAAAGATAAAGACAGGGTATTAAAGGCAGCTAGAGAGAGAAAAAAGATCACCTACAAAGGAAAACCCATCAGACTATCATCAGACTTATCAACAGAAACCTTACAGGCCAGAAGAGAATGGCATGATATATTTAACGTAATGAAACAGAAGGGCCTCGAACCAAGAATATTGTATCCAGCACGATTATCATTTAAATATGATGGAGGGATTAAACAATTTCCAGATAAACGAAAGTTAAGAGAATTTGCTCTCATAAACCACCACTACAGGATATCTTAAATGGACTGCTCTAGATGGAAGCACACCTAAGGCTAAAAAGATGTCACCAGAGAAAAAAAATCATAGCAAAGAAAGCAGACCATCCAAATACCAACTAAAGGCAAAGAATAAAACACCTATTATAGAAAGAATGGAGGAGGAGGAATAAGAAGGGAGAGAAATAAAGAAACATCAGACTGTGTTTACAATAACTTAACAAGAAAGTTAAGTTAGATTGTTAGATAGTAAAGAAGCAACCCTTGAACCCTTGGTAACCACGAATCTAAAGCCAGCAATGGCAATAAGTACATATCTATCAATAATCACTCTAAATGTAAATGGACTGAATGCACCAATCAAAAGACACAGAGTAACAGGATGGATAAAAAAGCAAGACCCATCTATATGCTGCCTACAAGAAACTCACCTCAAATCCAAAGATATACACAGACTAAAAGTGAAGGGATGGAAAAAGATATTTCATGCAAACAACAAAGAGAAAAAAGCAGGTGTTGCAGTACTTGTATCAGACAAAATAGACTTCAAAAAGAAGAAAGTAGCAAGAGATAAAGAAGGACATTACATAATGATAAAGGGGTCAGTCCAACAAGAAGATATAACCATTATAAATATATATGCACCCAACACAGGAGCGCCAGCATATGTGAGACAAATACTAACAGAATTAAAGGAGGAAATAGACAGCAATGCATTCATCTTAGGAGACTTCAACACACCACTCACTCCAGAGGACAGATCAACCAGACAGAAAATAAGTAAAGACACAGAGGCACTGAACAACACACTAGAACAGATGGACCTAACAGACATCTACAGAACTCTACACCCAAAAGCAACAGGATACACATTCTTCTCAAGTGCACATGGAACATTTTCCAGAATAGACCACATACTAGGCCACAAAAAGAACCTCAGTAATTTCAAAAATATTGAAATCCTACCAACCAACTTCTCAGATCACCAAGGTATAAAACTAGAAATAAATTTTAGAAAGAAATCAAAAAGGCTCACAAATACATGGAGACTTAACAACACTCTGCTAATTAATCAATGGGTTAACGACCAAATCAAAACAGAAATCAAAGAATATATGGAGACTAATGACAACAACAACACAAAGCCACAACTTCTGTGGGACGCAGCAAAGGCAGTTCTAAGAGGAAAGTATATTGCAATCCAGGCCTATTTAAAGAAGGAAGAACATTCCCAAATGAATAGTCTAAAGACACAATTACTGAAATTGGAAAAAGAAGAACAAATGAGGCCCAAAGTCACCAGAAGGAGGGACATAATAAAGATTAGAGAAGAAATAAATAAAATTGAGAAGAATAAAACAATAGAAAAAATCAATAAAACCAAGAGCTGGTTCTTTGAAAAAATAAACAAAATAGATAAACCCCTAGCCAGACTCATTAAGAGAAAAAGAGAATCTACACACATAAACACAATCAGAAATGAGAAAGGAAAAATCACGACGGACCCCACAGAAATACAAAGAATCATAAGAGAATATTATGAGAATCTATATGCTAACAAGCTGGAAAACATAGAAGAAATGGACTTCTTAGAAAAATACAACCTTCCAAGACTGACCAAGCAAGAAACAGAAAAACTAAACAGACCAATCACCAGTGACGAAATCGAATTGGTAATCAAAAAACTACCCAAGAACAAAACCCCTGGGCCTGATGGATTCACCTCTGAATTCTACCAGACATATAGAGAAGAAATAACACCGATTCTCCTTAAAGTTTTCCAAAAAATAGAAGAGGAGGGAATACTTCCAAACTCATTCTATGAAGCCAGCATCACTCTAATACCAAAACCGGGCAAAGACCTCACCAAAAAAGAAAATTACAGACCAATATCCCTGATGAACGTAGATGCAAAAATACTCAACAAAATATTAGCAAACCGAATTCAAAAATACATCAAGAGGATCATACACCATGATCAAGTGGGATTCATCCCAGGATGCAAGGATGGTACAACATTCGAAAATCCATCAACATCATCCACCACATCAACAAAAAGAAGAACAAAAACCACATGATCATCTCCATAGATGCTGAAAAAGCATTTGACAAAATTCAGCATCCATTCCTGATTAAAACTCTCAACAAAATGGGTATAGAGGGCAAGTACCTCAACATCATAAAGGCTATATATGACAAACCCACAGCTAACATCATACTTAACGGCGAGACGCTGAAAGCTTTTCATCTAAGATCGGGAACAAGACAAGGATGCCCACTCTCTCCACTGTTATTCAACATAGTACTGGAGGTCCTAGCCACAGCAATCAGACAAAACAAAGACATACAAGGCATCCAGATTGGTAAAGAAGAAGTCAAATTGTCACTATTTGCAGATGACATGATACTGTACATAAAAAACCCTAAAGATTCCATTCCAAAACTACTAGAACTAATATCTGAATTCAGCAAAGTTGCAGGATACAAAATTAACACACAGAAATCTGTTGCTTTCCTATACACTAATGATGAACTAACAGAAAGAGAAATCAGAAAAACAATTCCATTCACAATTGCATCAAAAAGAATAAAATACCTAGGAATAAACCTAACGAAGGAAGTGAAAGACCTGTACTCTGAAAACTACAAGACACTCCTAAGAGAAATTAAAGAGGACACTAACAAATGGAAATGCATCCCATGCTCTTGGCTAGGAAGAATCAATATTGTCAAAATGGCTATACTACCTAAAGCAATCTACAAATTCAATGCAGTCCCTATCAAACTAGCAACAGCTTTCTTCAATGAACTGGAACAAATAATTCTAAAATTTATATGGAACCACAAAAGACCCCGAACAGCCAAAGCAATCCTGAGAAGGAGGAATAAAACAGGGGGAATTACACTCCCTGACTTCAAGCTCTACTACAAAGCCACAGTAATCAAGACAATTTGGTATTGGCACAAAAACAGACCCACAGACCAGTGGAACAGAATAGAAAATCCAAACATTAACCCAAACATATACAGTCAATTAATATTTGATAAAAGTGCCTTGGATATACAATGGGGAGATGACAGCCTCTTCAGCAGCTGGTGTTGGAAAAACTGGACAGCTACATGTAAGAGAATGAAACTGGACTAATGTCTAGCCCCATACACAAAGGTAAACTCAAGGTGGATCAAAGACCTGAATGTAAGTCATGAAACCATAAAACTCTTAGAAAAAAACATAGGCAAAAATCTCTTGGACATAAACATGAGCAACTTCTTCATGAACATATCTCCCCAGGGCAAGGGAAACAAAAGCAAAAATGAACAAGTGGGACTATATCAAGCTGAAAAGCTTCTGTACAGCAAAGGACACCATCAGTAGAACAAAAAGACATCCTACAGTATGGGAGAATATATTCATAAAAAACGTATCTGATAAAGGGTTGACATCCAAAATATATAAAGAACTCATGCACCTTAACAAACAGAAAGCAAATAATCCAATTAAGAAATGGGCAGAGGACATGAATAGACACTTCTCTAAAGAAGAAATTCAGATGGCCAACAGGCACATGAAAAGATGCTCCACATCGCTAATCATCAGAGAAATGCAGATTAAAACCACAATGAGATATCACCTCACACCAGTGAGGATGGCCAACATCCAAAACACAAACAACAACAAATGTTGGCGAGGATGTGGAGAAAAGGGAACCCTCCTACACTGCTGGTGGGACTGCAAATTAGTTCAACCATTGTGGAAAGCAGTATGGAGGTTCCTCAAAAAACTCAAAATAGAAATACCATTTGACCCAGGAATTCCACTCCTAGGAATTTACCCTAAGAATGCAGCAGCCCAGTTTGAAAAAGACATATGCACCCCTATGTTTATCGCAGCACTATTTACAATAGCCAAGAAATGGAAGCAACCTAAGTGTCCATCAGTAGATGAATGGATAAAGAAGATGTGGTACATATACACAATGGAATATTATTCAGCCATAAGAAGAAAACAAATCCTACCATTTGCAACAACATGGATGGAGCTAGAGGGTATTATGCTCAGTGAAATAAGCCAAGCCGAAAAAGACAAGTATCAAATGATTTCACTCACATGTGGAGTATAAGAACAAGGAAAAAACTGAAGGAACAAAACAGCAGCAGACTCACAGAACCCAAGAACGGACTAATAGTTACCAAAGGGAAAGGGACTGGGGAAAATGGGCAGGAAGGGAGGGATAAGAGGGAGGAAGGGGCATTACGATTAGCAGATGTAATGTTGGGGGGGCACGGGGAGGGCAGTACAGCTCAGAGAAGACAAGTAGTGATTCTATAGCATCTCACTATGCTGATGGACAGTGAATGTAATGTGGTTGGTGGGGGGGACCTGATGAAAGGGTAGTTTAATAATCGTAATATTGCACATGTAATTGTAAATTAATGATAATAAAATAAATTAAAAAAAAGAAAAGAAAAGAAAAGAACAGACTATTAAAAGCAGCCAGAGAGAGAAATAAGATCACATACAAAGGAAAGCCCAACAGGTTATTATCAGACTTCTCAGCAGAAACCTAACAGGCCAGAAGGGCGTGGCATGATGTATTTAACGCAATGAAGCAGAAGGGCATTGAACCAAGATTACTGTATCCAGCAAGATTATCATTTAAATTTGAAGGAGGGATTAAACAATTCCCAGATAAGCAAAAGCTGAGAGAATTTACCTCCCACAAACCATCTTTACAGTGTATTTTGGAGGGACTGCTATAGATAGAAGTGTTCCTACGGTTTAATAGCTGTCACCAGAGGTAATAAAACCACAGTAAAGAAAGTAGAACAGCTAATTACTATGAAAACACAAAATTAAATTAAGTAACCCAAAGTCAATCAAGGGATAGACAAACAGTACAGAATATGATACCTAATATATAAAGAATGGAAGAGGAAGAAAAAGGAGGAGAAAAAAAACAAAAAACAAAAAAAGAACCTTTAGAATGTGTTTGTAATAGCATATTAAGTGAGTAAAGTTAGACTCTTAGATAGTAAGGAAGTTAACCTTGAACCTTTGGTAACCACGAATCTATAGCCTGCAATGGCAACAAGTACATACCTATCAAAAATCACCTTAAATTTAAATGGGATGAATGCACCAATCAAAAACATAGAGTCACTGAATGGTAAAAACAAGACCCATCTATGTGCTGCCTATAAGAGACTCACATTAAAACCAAAGACATACACAGACTAAAACTGAAGGGATGTAAAAAGATGTTTCATGCAACTAATATGGAGAAAAAAGCCTGAGTTGCAGTACTTGTATCAGACCAAGTAGACTTCAAAACAAAGAAAGTCACAAGGGACAAAGAAGGACATTACATAATGATAAAAGGGTCAATCCAACAAGATGATGTAACCATTATAAATATCTATGTGCCCAACACAGGAGCACCTACGTATGTGAAACAAATACTAACAGAATTAAAAGGGGAAATAGAATGCAATGCATTCATTCTAGGAGACTTCAACATTCCTCTCACTCTGAAGGACAGATCCAGCAGACAGAAAATAAATAAGGAGACAGAGACACTGAACAACACAATAGAACAGATGGACCTAACAGACATGTACAGAACTCTACACCTAATAGCAGCAGGATACACATTCTTCTCAAGTGCACATGGAACATTTTCAAGAATAGATCACATACTAGGCCATCAAAAGAGCCTTGGCAAATTCAAAAAGATTGAAATTGTACCAACCAGTTTCTCAGACCACAAATGTATGAAACTAGAAATTATGCAAAGAAAACGAAAAATCCAAAAAACACATGGAGGCTTCACAACATGCTCCTAAATAACCAATGGATCAGTGACCAAATAAAAACAGAGATTAAGCAATATATGGAGACAAATAACAACAATAATTCAACACCGCAAAATCTGGGGGATTCAGCAAAGGCCGTGCTAAGAGGGAGGTATATTGCAATACATACCTGTCTCAGGAAAGAACAATCCCATATGAATAGTCTAAACTCACAATTAATCAAACTAGAATAAGAAGAACGAATGAGGCCCAAAGTCAGTAGAAGGAGGGACATAATAACGATTAAAGGAGAAATAAATAAAATCGAGAATAAAACAATAGAAAGAATCAATGAAAGCAAGAGCTAGTTCTTTGAGAAAATATACAAAATAGATAAACCCCTAGCCAGACTTATCAAGAAAAAAAGAGAGTCTACTCACATAAAGTGAATCAAAAATGAGAAAGGAAAAATCACTGCAGATACCACAGAAATACAAAGAATTATTAGAGAATACTATGAAAAATTATATGCTAACAAACTGGATAATCTAGAAGAAATGGACAACTTTCTAGAAAAATACAACCTTCCATGGCTGACACAGGAAGAAACAGAAAATCTGAACAGACCAATTATCAGCAACAAAATTGAACTGGTAATCAAAAAGCTACCTACGAACAAAATGACTGGACCAGATGGCTTCACTGCTGAATTTTATCAAACATTTAGTAAACACCTAATACCCATCCTCCTTAAAGTTCTCCAAGGAGTAGAAGAAGAGGGAATACTTCCAAACTCACTCTACGAGGCCAACATCACTCTAATACCAAAACCAGGCAAAGACAGCACACCAAAAAAAATTAGAGACCAATATCCCTGATGAACATAGATTCAAAAATACTCAACAAAATAAAGCAAACTGAATTCAAAAATACATCAGAAACATCATCCATCATGATCAAGTAGGATTTATTCCAGGGATGCAAGGATGGTACAACATTCGACAATCCATCAATATCATCCACCACATCAACAAAAAGGACAAACACCTCATGATCATCTCCATAGATGCAGAAAAGCATTTGACAAAATTCAACATCCATTCATGATAAAAACTCTGAACAAAATGGGTATAGAGGGCTGGTACCTCAACATAATAAAGGCCATTTATGACAAACCCACAGCCAACATTATACTTAACAGCGAGAAGCTGAAAACTTTTCCTTTAAAATTGGGAACAAGATAAGGATGCCCACTCTCCCCACTTCTATTCAACATAGTACTGGAGGTCCTAGCCACGGCAATCAGACAACACAAAGAATTAAAAGGCATCCAAATTGGCAGGGAAGAAGTTAAACTGTCCCTGTTTGCAGATGACATGATATTGTACATAAAAAACCCTAAAGAATCCACTCCAAAGCTACTAGATCTAATATATGAATTCAGTAAAGTTGTGAGATACAAAATTAATAATGCAGAAATCTGTGGCATTCCTATACACTAACAATGACCTAGCAAAGAGAAATCAGGAGAACAACTTCATTCACAGTTGCATCAAAAAGAATAAAATACCTAGGAATAAACCTAACCAAGGAAGTGAAAGACCTATACTCTGAAAACTACAAGACACTCATGACAGTATTTAAAGAAGATACCAATAAATGGAAACACATCCCATGCTCATGGATAGGAAGAATTAATATTGTCAAAATCGTCATCCTGCCTGAAGAAATCTACAGATTCAATTCAATTCCTATCAAAATACCAACAGCATTCTTCAACAAACTAGAGAAAATCATTCTAAAGTTCATATGGAACCACAAAAGACCCCAAATAGCCAAAGCAATCCTGAGAAGGAAGAATAAAGCTGGGGGGATTATGCTCCCCAACTTCAAGCTCTACTACAAAGCCACAGTATTCAAGACAATTTGGTACTGGCACAAGAACAGACCCATAGACCAATGGAACAGGCTAGGGAGTCCTGATATAAACCCAACCATATATGGTCAATTAATATATGATAAAGCAGCCGTGGACATACAATGGGGAAATGCCAGCCTCTTCAACAGCTCGTGTTGGCAAAACTGGACAGCTATATGCAAAAGAATGAAACTGTATCATTGTCTAAACCCATACACAAATGTAAACTAGAAAAACGGCTCAAAGACCTGAATATAAGTCATGAAACCATAAAACTCTTAGAAGACAACATAGGCAAAAATTTCCTGAATATAAGCATGATTAACTTCTTCCTGAATGCATCTCCTCAAGCAAGGGAAACAAAAGCAAAAATGAACACCTGGGACTACATCAAACTGAAAAGTTTGTGTATGCCAAAGGACACCATCAACAGAACAGAAAGGCATCCTACAGTATGGGAGAATATATTTGTAGATGACATATCCGACAAGGGGTTAACATCCAAAATATATAAAGAACTCACATGCCTCAACACCCAAAAAGCAAATAACCTGATTAAAAAATGGGCAGAGGATATGAAGAGACAGTTCTCCAAAGAAGAAATTCAGATGGCCAACAGACACATGAAAAGATGCTCCACATCACTAATCATCAAGGAAATGCAAATGAAAAGCACAATGAGATATCACCTCACACAAGTAAGGACGGCCAGCAACAAAAAGACTAAGACTAACAAATGCTGGTGAGAATGCGGAGAAAGCAGAACCCTCCTACACTGCTGGTGGGAATGTAAGCTAGTTCAACCATTGTGGAAAGCAATATGGATGTTCCTCAAAAAACTAAAAATACAAATACCATTTGACCCGGGAGTCCCACTCCTTGGAATTTACTCAAAGAATACAACTTCTCAGATTCAAAAAGGCATATGCACCCCTATGTTTATTGCAGCACTTTTTACAATAGCCAAGAAATGGAAGCAACCTAAGTGTCCATCGGTAGATGAATGGATAAAGAAGATGTGGTACATATACACAATGGAATATTATTCAGCCATAGGAAGAAAACAAATCCTACCATTTGCAACAACATGAATGGAGCTGGAGGATATTATGCTCAGTGAAATAAGCCAGATGGAGAAAGACAAGTGCCAAATGATTTCTCTCATTTTTTGAGTATAACAACAAACCCAAACTGAAGGAACAAAATAGCATCAGACTCAGAGACTCCAAGAAGGAGCTAGTGGTTACCTGAGGGGAAGGGTGTGGGAGGGTGGGTTGGGAGGTTGGGAGAAGGGGATTCAGGGGTACTATGTTTAATACACGTGGTGGGGGGTATCAAGGGGAAGGAAGCATAGCACAGTGAAGGCAAATAGTGAATTTGTGCCATCTTACTACACTGAAGGACAGTGAGTGCATTTTGGTATGGGTGGGGACTTGATAATATGGGTAAATGTAGTAACCACATTGTTTTTTCATGTGAAACCTTCATAAGAGTGTATATCAATAATACCTTAATGAAAAAATAAAAGTAAAAAAATAAAATCAAAATAAAGGTGTCATACTGTTACTTGTTAACGTGAGGAATATGTGTTATTTAAATTAATATCATTTTAGGAGTTTAATTACATGTTAGAATTTAATCATTATAGTTTTTGTGTTGGATCTTCCATTGCAGACTGGAAATAGCAAACTCCTTGAAGCTGTGTATTGGCTTCATGGAGTCTGAATCTGATGGTGTAGCCAAGGTAGTTGCTGAAACAATGAGCAGCTATTATTTTGGTGAAGGACCCTAAAGCCTGAGTACCCCCATGCTACCTGTGGGACTGCATGTGCGCTGCTGGGCCATGTGACTTGAAGGACAGGGTGCTCAGTGCCTGGGCATCCCACTTTATCTTTGGAATGATGCTCTTTGGACCGGTCCAAGGATTTGAGCAAATTTTCCAGACATCTAATTGGAATTTTGAAATATTCCAGAGTGAGAGCTGTTTCATATGCTGAGATGGAACTGGTATGAATGTCTTTAGGAGAACATGGGAGAGGAGTTTAACCTATCCGTCATGGGGTGTGGAAGGCTTCCCTGAGGACATATTATTTATGTTGAAATGTGAAGATTAAATAGGTGTGAGCCAGGTGAAGGGGGTGGAAGTGAGGATTGAGACTATTCCTGGCTGTGGGGACAGCAAATGCAAAACCAGAGGTGGCTAACAGTATTTGGCTGTGAGGAGAACAGCAGTGGGTGCTGGAGAAGCAGTAGAAGAGAGGAGGTCAGGTCACGGAAGGCCTTATTAGTCTGGGATTTAGAGTACATCCTGAGGGCAGTGGGAAACCATTGATGAGCTCTAGGTAGAAAAACCTTACGTAAGGAAGCACCTTTCAAAACCAGTCAAAATGCCATCAGCTGCAGCTCTTATGAAAGAGATGCCACACCGAGGAGAGGAGTCACCCCACCAGATCAGAAGTTTATCCTGCACAGAGTAGAGCTGCCGACTTTGCCTTTCCAGAGCGTCTCTGTCTGGAGCCCAGTGCGCTCCAGAGGCAGAGTTTAGTGTCTAGCCTCCCTGCACTCACGGTAGCACTTGACCGTCCCAGGTGTCCAAGCCATGCAGGTCTGTGCAGACTGCTGAGAGGCTGCCCAGGCGGCATCTGTGTGTCTCCATCCTGGCGCCGGGAGAGGGCATCCTGGTCACCTCGCTGGTGTCATGGCTGCATGCACACATCAGCTGCACGGCTCTTGCCAGGAGCAAACAGGCTAAGTAGGTGACCTAAAAGGGGTCAGGCCACACATGGAGGATCACTGCTGTGCTGTATATTACTTTGGAAAGGTAGCTCAGAGTTCTGTACTCTGACATGAGTTCACATATGAAGATTAGCCACATTATCTTTTTTTTCTGAATGGAAGGGATTTATTTTGGAGGTGATCCCAGGAAAATACTTCGGAGTGAAGTGAGACAAAGGAAGGAAGTCAGTAAAGGGTGTGTTAGCAAGCAGGTTACCTCTTAGGGAGCTGGGCTCCATCCTGCTGGGTAACACTGGAGACAGAAATATTCCCGGTGGCAGAGAACTGGGGCATTTATCCATCAACTCCCCATCCATCATTGGTTACGGCTGGATTCCAGAGGTTTTTGCTTGCTTGTTTATGGTTCCATTGTGCTTCCATGTCCTGAAGGGAGATGCAGCTAAGCAGTGAGCTGCCTTTGTTCTGGAGAGGTGCCCAGAGGAGATGAGCTGGACTGTGATAGTTCACCTGTCACTGGGGCCCTTCTGACTTCAGGAACTCCAGAAACTCAGTGCTACCAGGATACTCCTTTTTACTATACATCTTCTTCATTGATATATTCCTAGCTCCTGGAACAGTGCTTGGCACATAGTAGGTTTTTAATGAGCAGTTGTTGACTGTGTAACTTTCCTTCAGGTACAAGGTACCTGCTTTATTGTTCCAGGCTTCTTCATGTACATGGGAGACACATCATCTTGATCTGAAAAGTCTGAAGTCAGCATTAAACTTTCTCCTTCACACTGGTTGAAGACTTTCTTTCTTTTTTTTTTAATATAGGTCATTTCATACTGCCTGAAAAAGTACATGAAGAACTTTTTAGAGAGTGGCATATTTCAATAAAAAGCCATCACATACTGCAGTGAAATGGTACAATCGGATCTGGACATTTCAGAAGCTATGGAGGGAGAAACAATTTAAAAAGCAAGAAAAATTGCGAGACTTACGAGAAGATGGTGGCGTGCACAGAGCGGCAGAAATCTCCTCCCCAAACCAAATATATTTATGGAAACACAACAAATACTACTATTCCTAAAAGAGAGACCAGAACATAACAAGACAGCACCCAGCCTGCAGCTACACCTGAGAGGACTCGGCACCCTGCAAAACAGGTAAGATATGGAGCCGTGTCCTGGCGGGACCCGAGCACTCCCCCACCCCAGCGCCCCGGTGGGAGAAGAGGATTTAGAGCAGGGAGGGAGTGGAAGCACAGGCCCGCAGAATAACCAGTCCTGGTGATTTGTGCCGGGAGCAATGACACACTTTGCGCAGTGTATTGGAGATTGGAGAGGCAAAGCTGCAGGATCCAAGAGGGCAGGTCCACTCAGCCAGTTCCCTGGGACAAAAGAAAAGCGCACACTTTTTTGGGGTCTTAAACTGACAGGGACCCAACGGAGGAGGAGGATCGTCCCAGCACACTTAGCCAAGCAGGCTGGGAGCCCTGGGGAATTTCGGTCCCCTTGGACTGCGGCAGAGAAAAGCAGTCGCACCGAGAATTCCCACAGAAGTCAGCAGCCTCCCATTCATTCAATCCCGGGCCAGAGTCACAAAGGGCCTGGTGGAGTGGCGTGGCTGCGGAATAGTGGAGCAGCAGCACCACCTACAGGATCTTCACAAAAACTACACACGGCAGGCGTTTTTTTTTCCATTTTCCCTTTCTTCTCTCTTTCTTTTTCTTACCACTTCTATCGCCATGAAAAGACAGAGGAATATGGTAAAACAAAGCTTACCCAGACAACCCCAGACCAGACAACCCCAGACCAGACAACCCCAGACCAGACAACCCCAGAGGGGGAGCCTGATGGAATGGACATGCACCATCTTCCTGAAAAAGAATTCAGAATAAAAGTCATAACGATACTGATGGATCTACAGAGAAATATGCAAGAGCTAAGGGAAGAAGTGGAAGCACAGGTCTGTGACGGAAGTGATGAAAGACAATGCAGAAATGAGACAAGCGATCAACGGGCTTAGCAGCAGATGGGATGAGATGCAAGAGACTGTTAATGGAATAGAAATCAGAGAACAGGAATACAGAGAATCTGAGGAAGACATAAAAGGATCTCTAGGAATGAAAGATTTTAAGAGAACTGTGTGACCAATCCAAATGGAACAATATTCGCATTATAGGAGTGCCAGAAAAGGAAAGAGAGAAAAAGGGATAGAAAGTGTCTTTGAATAAATAATTGCTGAAAACTTCCCCAAGCTGGGGAAGGAAATAGTCTCTCAAACCATGGAAGCCTACAGATCTCCCAACACAAGGGACCCATGGAAGACAACACCAAGACACATAATAATTAAAATGGCAAAGATCAAAGATAAGGACAGAGTATTAACAGCAGCTAGAGAGAGAAAAAATATCACCTACAAAGGAAAATTCATCAGACTATCATCAGACTTCTCAAGAGAAACCTTACAGACCAGAAGAGAATGGCATGATATATATAAAGTAATGAAACTGAAGGGGCTTGAACCAAGAATATTGTATATAGCACGATTCCCATTTAAATTTGAGGGAGGGACTAAACAATTTCAAGAGAAGCAGAAGCTGATGGAATTTGCCTCCGATAAACCACCTCTTCAGGATATCTTAAAGGAACTGCTCTAGATGGAAGCACTCCTAAGGCTAAAAAGATGTCACCAGAGAAAATAAAATCATAGCAATGAGAGCAGACCATCCAAATACTAAGTAAAGGCAAAGAATAAAACACCTAGTATATAAAGAAGGGAGGAGGAAGAATAAGAAGGGAAAAAAATAAAGAATCATCAGACTGTGTTTACAATAACTTAACAAGAAAGTTAAGTTAGAAAGTTAGACACTAGAGAAGCTACACTTGAACCTTTGATAACCACGAATCTAAAGCTAGCAATGGCAATAAGTACATATCTGTCAATAATCACCCTAAATGTAAATGGACTGAATGCACCAATCAAAATACACAGAGTTACTGAATGGATAAAAAAGCAAGACACATCTATATGCTGATTACAGGAGACTTACCTCAAATACAAAGATATACACAGACTAAAGGAGAACGGATGGAAAAAGATATTTCATGCAAACAACAAGGAGAAAAAAGCAGGTGTTGCAGTACTTGTATCAGACAAAATAGACTTCAAAATGAAGAAAGCAGCAAGAGATAAAGAAGGACATTACATAATGATAAAGGTGTCAGTCCAACAAGAGGATATAACCATTATAAATATATATGCACTCAACACAGGAGTGCCGACATATGCGAAACAAATACTAACAGAATTAAAGGAGGAAATAGAAAGCAATGCACTCATTTTAGGAGACTTCAACACACCACTCACTCCAAAGGACAGATCAACCAGACAGAGAATAAGTAAAGACACAGAGGCACTGAACAACACACTAGAACAGATGGACCTAAGAGACATCTACAGAACTCTACACCCAAAAGCAACAGGATACACATTCTTCTCAAGTGCACATGGAACATTTTCCAGAATAGACCACATCTTAGGCCACAATAAAAACCTCAGTAAATTCAAAAATATTGAAATTCTACGAACCAACTTCTCAGATCACAAAGGTATAAAACTAGAAATAAAATTTAGAAAGAAAAAAAAAGCTCACAAATACATGGAGACTTAACAACATTCTCCTAATTAATCAATGGGTTAAAGACCAAATGAAAACAGAAATCAAAGAAAATATGGAGACTAATGACAACAGCACAAAGCCACAACTTCTGTGGGATGCAGCAAAGGCAGTTCTAAGAGGAAAGTATATTGCATTCCAGGCCTATTTACAGAAGGAAGAACAATTGAACAATCCCAAATGAATAGTCTAAAGACACAATTACTGAAATTGGAAAAAGAAGAACAAATGAGGCCCAAAGTCACCAGAAGGAGGGACATAATAAAGATCAGAGAAGATATAAATAAAATTGAGAAAAATAAAACAATAGAAAAAATCAATGAAACCAAGAGCTGGTTCTTTGAAAAAATAAACAAAATAGATTAACCCCTAGCCAGACTCATTAAGAGAAAAAGAGAATCTACACACATAAACACAATCAGAAATGAGAAAGGAAAAATCACGACGGACCCCACAGAAATACAAAGAATCATAAGAGAATATTATGAGAATCTATATGCTAACAAGCTGAAAAACATAGAAGAAATGGACAACTTCTTAGAAAAACACAACCTTCCAAAACTGACCAAGCAAGAAACAGAAAAACTAAACAGACCAATAACCAGCAATGATATTGAATTGGTAATCAAAAAATTACCCAAAAACAAAACCCCCGGACCTGATGGATTCACCTCTGGATTTTACCAGACATATTGAGAAGAAATAACACCCATTCTCCTTAAAGTATTCCAAAAAATAGAAGAGGAGGGAATACTTCCAAACTCATTCTATGAAGCCAGCATCACTCATACCAAAACCGGGCAAAGACCTCACCAAAAAAGAAAATGACAGGCCAATATCCTTGATGAACATAGATGCAAAAATACTCAACGAAATATTAGCAAACTGAATTCAAAAATACATCAAGAGGATCAAACTCCATGATCAAGTGGTATTCATTCCAGGGTTGCAAGGATGGTACAACATTCGAAAATCCATCAGCATCATCCACCACATTAACAAAAAGAAGAACAAAAAACACATGATCATCTCCATAGATGCTGAAAAAGCATTTGACAAAATTCAACGTCCATTCGTGATAAAAATTCTCAACAAAATGGGTATAGAGGGCAAGTACCTCAACGTCATGAAGACCATATATCACAAATCAACAGCTAACATCATACTTAACAGCAAGAAATCGGAAGAACAATTCCATTCACAATTGCATCCAAAAGAATAAAATACCTAGGAATAAACCTAATGAAGAAAGTGAAAGACCTATACCCTGAAAAGTACAAGACAATCCTAAGAAAAATTAAAGAGAACACTAAAAAATGGAAATTCATCCCATGCTCTTGGCTAGGCAGAATAAATATTGCCAAAATGGCTATATTACCTAAAGAAATCTACAGATTCAACGCAATCCCTATCAAAATACCAACAGCTTTCTTCAATGAAATGGAAGAAATAATCCTAAATTTCATATGGAACCAGAAAAGACCCTGAATAGCCAAAGCAATCCTGAGAAGGAGGAATAAAACAGGGGGAATTACGTTCTCTGACTTCAAGGTCTACTACAAAGCCACAATAATCAAGACAATTTGGTATTAGCACAAAAACAGACCCACAGACCAGTGGAACAGAATAGAATATCCAAACATGAACCCAAACATATACAGTCAATTAATATATGATAAAGGAGCCTTGGATATACAATGGGGAGATGACAGCCTCTTCAGCAGCTGGTGTTGGAAAAACTGGACAGCTACATGTAAGAGAATGAAACTGGACTACTGTGTAACCCCATACACAAAAGTAAACTCAAAATGGATCAAAGACTTGAATTTTAGTCATAAAACCACAAAAGTCTTAGAAAAAACATAGGCAAAAATCTCTTCGACATAAACATGAGTGACTTCTTTATGAACATATCTCCCCGGGCAAGGGGAAAAAAAGCAAAATGAACAAGTTGGACTATATCAATCTGAAAACGTTCTGTACGGCAAAGGACACCATCAGTAGAATGAAAGGACATCCTACAGTATGGGAGAATATATTCATAACTGACGTATCCGATAAGGCGTTGACATCCAAAATATATAAAGAACTCACACACCTCAACAAACAAAAAACCAAATATCCAATTAAGAAAGGGACATAGGAGGACTTCCAGGAAGGTGGCGGCATGCGCAGGGTGGCGGAAATCTCCCCAAACCATATATATTTATGAAAATACAACAAATACAACTATTCCTAAAAGAGAGACCAGAAGATATAGGACAGCACCCAGCCTGCAGCTACACCTGAGAGTATTCAGCACCCCGCGAGATGGGTAAGATATGGAGCCACAACCCGGCGGTACCTGAGCACTCCCACACCCCAGCGCACTGGCAGAAGGAGAGGATTCAGAGCCTGGAGGGAGTGGAAGCACAGGCCCATGAAATAATGAGTCCTGGTGATCTGCACCAGGAGTGTTGACA
This sequence comes from Smutsia gigantea, assembly GCA_032199065.1. Taxonomy (NCBI): domain Eukaryota; kingdom Metazoa; phylum Chordata; class Mammalia; order Pholidota; family Manidae; genus Smutsia; species Smutsia gigantea. The sequence goes on along the minus strand of JAVSCE010014581.1, from coordinate 118,542 downwards.
CACATCGCATGGTGTATTAGAGATTGTAGAGACAGAGGGTGCAGGATCTGAGCCTGGGAATGCACTGGGTTCTCACAGCCAGCTCCCTGGGACCAAAGAAAAGTGCGCGATTTTCTTAGCAGTCTTAAAGTGGCAGGGGCCCAATGGAGGAGCAGGATCATCCCAGCACACTCAGCCCAGCAGGCTGGAAGTCCTGGGGAATTTCAGACGCGTTGGCTGGTGACTGGAAAAAAGTTGCCGTACTGAGACTTCCCACAGAGATCAACAGCCTCCCATTCATTCGCGCCCCAGCCAGAGCTACAAAGGGTCCTGCAGAGTGGCCCAGCCGTGGCTGCGGATTAGTGGAACAACAGCGCCACCTACAGCATCCCACAGAATCTACTCCTGGCAGGCGTTTTGGGGTTTTTTTCTGTCTCTCTCTTTTCTTTTCTTTCCTTTCCTTTTTATCTTTCTTTTTTTCTCCTTTCTTTCCTTTCTTTCTTTTCTTTTTTTCCTCTAAAAGTCTTAAAGAGCCCACCTGACATATGTGGAACCAACCAGTGACCACTTCTATTGCCATGAAAAGGCAGAGGAATATGGTACAAACAAAACTTACCCAGACCCAGACAACACCAGAGAGGGATCATGAAGGCATGGAAACGCACAACCTTCCTGAAAAAGAATTCAGAACAAAAGTTATAACCATAATGATGGATCTAGAGAAAAATATGCAAGAGCTGAGGCAGGAAGTGAGGGAAGTGAGGAAAGAAAATGAAGAAATGAGACAAGTGATCGACGGGCTTAGCAGCAGACTGGACGACATGCAAGAGACTGTAAATGGAATAGAAATCAGAGAAAAGGAATACAGAGAAGCAGAGGCAGAGAGAGATAAAAGGATCTCTAGGAATGAAAGAATATTAAGAGAACTGTGTCACCAATCCAAACGGAATATTTGCATTATAGGAGTGGCAGAAGAAGAGAGAGAAAAAGGGATAGAAAGTGACACTGAAGAAATAATTGCTGAAAAATACCCCATGCTAGGGAAGGAAATAGTCTCACAGTCCACGGAAGCCCACAGATTTCCCAACACAAGGGACCCAAGGAACACAGCACTAAGACACATAATAACTAAAATGGCAAAGATCAAAAATAAGGACAGAGTATTAAAGGCAGCTACAGAGAGAAAAAGTATCACCTACAAAGGAAAACCCATCAGACTATCATCAGACTTCTCAACACAAACCTTACAGGCTCGAAGAGAATGGCATGACATATTTAACATACTGAAACAGAAGGGCCTCGAACCAAGAATATTGTATCCAGCATGATTATCATTTAAATATGACGGAGGGATTAAATAATTTCCAGACAAAGAAAGCTGAGAGAGTTTGCCTCCCATGAACCACCTCTACAGGACATCTTAAAGGGACTGGTCTAGAGGGAAGCACTCCTAAGGCTAAAAAGATGTCACGAGAGAGAATAAAATCATAGCAAAGAAAGCAGACCATCCAAATGCTAACTAAAGGCAAAGAATAAAACACCTAGTATATAAAGAATGGAGGAGGAAGAATAAGAAGGGAGAGATAAAGAAACATCAGACTGTATTTACAATAACTTAACAAGAAAGTTATGTTAGATTGTCAGATAGTAAAGAAGCAACCCTTGAACCTTTGGTAATCACGAATCTAAAGCCAGCAATGGCAAGAAGTACATATCTATTGATAATCACCCTAAATGTAAATGGACTGAATGCACCAATCAAAAGACACAGACTAATAGAATGGATAAAAAAGCAAGACCCATCCATATGCTGCCTACAAGAAACTCACCTCAAACCCAAAGATATACACAGACTAAAAGTGAAGGGATGGAAAAAGATATTTCATGCAAACAACAAGGAGAAAAAAGCAGGTGTTGCAGTACTTGTATCAGACAAAATAGACTTCAAAACGAAGAAAGTAGCAAGAGATAAAGAAAGACATTACATAGTGATAAAGGGGTCAATCCAACAAGAGGATATAACTATTTTAAATATATATGCACCCAATACGGGAGTGTTGGCATATGTGAAACAAATACTAACAGAATTAATGAAGGAAATAGATAGCAATGCATTCATTTTAGGTGACTTCAACACACCACTCACTCCAAAGGACAGATCAACCAGACAGAAAATAAGTAAAGACACAGAGGCACTGAACAACACACTAGAACAGATGGACCTAAGAGACATCTACAGAACTCTACACCGAAAAGCAACAGGAAATACATTCTTCTCAAGTGCATATGGAACATTTTCCAGAGTAGACCACATAGTAGGCCACAAAAAGAACCTCAGTAAAGTCAAAAATATTGAAATTCTACCAAAAAACTTCTCAGATCACAAAGGTATAAAACTAGAAATACATTTTAGAAAGAAAACAAAAAGGTTCACAAATACATGGAGACTTAACCATATTCTCCTAATTAATCAATGGGTTAACGATCAAATCAAAACCGAAATCAAAGAATATATGGAGACTAAGGAAAACAACAACACAAAGCCACAACTTCTGTGGGACACAGCAAAGACAGTTCTAAGAGGAAAGTATATTGCAATCCAAGCCTATTTAAAGAAGGAAGAACATTCCCAAATGAATAGTCTAAAGACACAATTACTGAAATTGGAAAAAGAAGAACAAATGAGACCCAAAGTCACCAGAAGGAGGGACATAATAAAGATCAGAGAAGAAATAAATAAAATTGAGAAGACTAAAACAATAGAAAAAAATCAATGAAACCAAGAGCTGGTTCTTTCAAAAAATAAACAAAATAGATAAACCGTTAGCCAGACTTATTAAGAGAAAAAGAGAATCTACACACATAACCAGAATCAGAAATGAGAAAGGAAAAATAACGACCCCACGGAAATACAAAAAATTATGAGAATATTATGAGAATCTATATGCTAACAAGCTGAAAAACCTAGAAGAAATGGACAACTTCTTAGAAAAATACAACCTTCCAAGACTGACTAAACAAGAAACAGAAAAACTAAACAGACCAATCACCAGTAATGAAATTGAAGTGGTAATCAAAAAACTACCCAAGAACAAAACCCCTGGACCAGATGGATTCACCTCTGAATTCTACCAGACATATAGAGAAGAAATAACACCGATTCTCCTTAAAGTTTTCCAAAAAATAGAAGAGGAGGGAATACTTCCAAACTCATTCTATGAAGCCAGCATCACTCTAATACCAAAACTGGGCAAAGATCTCACCAAAAAAGAAAATTACAGACCAATATCCCTGATGAACCTAGATGCAAAAATACTCAACAGAATATTAGCAAGCCGAATTCAAAAATACATCAAGAGGATCATACACCATGATCAAGTGGGATTTATCTCAGGGATGCAAAGATGGTACAACATTTGAAAGTTCATCAACATGATCTACCACATTAACAAAAAGAAGAACAAAAACCACATGATCATCTCCATAGATGCTGAAAAAGCATTTGACACAATTCAGCATCCATTCATGATTAAAAGCCTCAAAAAAATGGGTATAGAGAGCAAGTAGCTCAACATCATAAAGGCTATATATGACAAACCCACAGCTAACATCATACTTAACAGCGAGAAGCTGAAAGCTTTTCATCTAAGATAGGGAACAAGACAGATATGCCCACTCTCTCCACTGTTATTCAACATAGTACTGGAGTTCCTAGCCACGGCAGTCAGACAAAACAAAGACATACAAGGCATCCAGATTGGTAAAGAAGAAGTCAAACTGTCACTATTTGCAGATGACATGATATTGTACATAAAAAACCCTAAAGACTTCACTCCAAAACTACTAGAACTAATATCTGAATTTAGCAAAGTTGCAGGATACAAAATTAACACACAGAAATCTGTTGCTTTCCTATACACTAATGATGAACTAACAGAAAGAGAAATCAGAAAAACAATTCCATTCACAATTGCATCAAAAAGAATAAAATACCTATGGATAAACCTAATGATGGAAGTGAAAGACCTGTACTCTGAAAACTACAAGACACTCCTAAGAGAAATTAAAGAGGACAGTAACAAATGGAAATTCATCCCATGCTCTTGGCTAGGTAGAATAAATCTTGTCAAAATGGCTATACTACCTAAAGCAATCTATAGATTCAATGCAATTCCTATCAAAATACTAACATCTTTCTTCTATGAACTGGAACAAATAATTCTAAAATTCATATGGAACCACAAAAGACCCCAAATAGCCAAAGCAATCCTGAGAGGAAGGAATAAAACAGGGGGAATTACACTCCCTGACTTCAAGCTCTATTACAAAGCCACAGTAATCAAGACAATATTGTATTGGCAGAAAAACAGACCCACAGACCAGTAGAACAGAATAGAAAATCCAAACATTAACCCAAACATATACAGTCAATTAATATTTGATAAAAGTGCCTTGGATATACAATGTGGAGATGACAGCCTCTTCAGCACCTATGTTGGCAATACTGGACAGCTACATGTAAGAGAATGAAACTGGACTACTGTCTAACCCCATACACAAAAGTAAACTCAAAATGGATCAAAGACCTGAATGTAAGTCATGAAACCATGAAACTCTTATGAGAAATGAGATCTCCATATCTACACAAATTCGCAGCAAATATATTTTCCAAACTCAAACTACAGTTCCAGTAGTGTTTTTCAGACCTCAATATAAGTGTGAATGAATTTTCCATCTTTCCAAATCCACTTGATTGTGGGATTGCAAAGCTTCCACCTGTCTTTCAGCTGAAAATGATTAACTGCAATGTAATGAATGATATGCTAAAAGGCACATATCAAGACAACTAATAGTCTTATATAAATGCCTTCTAAGTGAGGAATATACTCAAAATCATGTGGAGATTGATATCAGTATTTGACAGTACCTGTGTGAACAGATGTCTGAAAAAATGAAATGCGTAAAATCTTATTACAGACCAACATTAACAAAGGAACATCTGCAAGTATCTTTGATTATAAGAAACACTAACTCCACAGCTGCTACAAAAATCAACTCAAAATGTGTATAGACCTAAATGTAAAACATAAAACTAAAATGCGTTTAGAAGAATCATAGAAAATTCTTCATGACCTTGTGTTAGGCAAAGTATTCTCAGACATGACACAGAAAGTATGATCCACAAGAGAAAAAAATTGATAAATTAGATTAATCAAAATTTAGAACTTGTTCTTTGGTTAAGTGTAGGGAAGCCTCCCCCCCCCACATCCTCCCCCACCACCTTCCCCTACTGTTCTATGAGGACAGCTGCCTGCTGTTTCACCCCTGATATGTCTGGCCTTGAGAAGCCTGTTGTACCCATGGGAAAGGAGCTAGATAATGGCCTTGAATGAAGGCCAGATGCCTGGCCATGAAGGCAACACGCATGTGCACCTTAAAACACTTATGTAACCATGAATTAGCAGTATAGCAGTATAAGAAGTACAGCTTTGTGCAGAATAAAGTGGCCTGTTTGAACACCCTCCGTGACGACTCCCGCTGCCTTCTTTGCTCTTCACGTTGCCCCAAAACCTCAAAGGCAACCCCCAGACCCTGACACTTGGCGCTGTGAGCAGAGTGAGGTAGGTGGTCGCGAGAGCAAGAGTCCTTCGGCTCCCCTGGACACGGAGGGGCGGGTGGAGGAGATGTGGCCCCCAGCCTCTTATTTGGTACCCGGTGGCAGAGTACTTGACCGCGTGGGCGGTGCTAGAGGATTGGGAGTCTGTACAGCCGACCCCTGAGGCTATACGGATGGCATTGGAAATGCTAGAGTCCCTAGTCCCTCCGGCCCACCGCGAACTGGCTGGGCAAGTGGCGTGGATGTTCCTGACAGTCATGTGCCATGCTGCTGGCAAAACTGCGGAGATACAGTAGGGAGTGCAGAGTCTCCACCGGAAGGAGGAAGACTTTGAGAGACAGCTGGCAGCTGCCAAACGTTTGTTACAGAAATCAGTGAGTACTGCCCCGTACTCGTCAGGGTCGGGAAGTCCCGAGTGCAGCGCAGCATTGTTGGTTTGCATGCTCGCCCCACTGTGCAGCAACGTGTGGGGATGCAGGAACCCGTAGCCACAAGGGGGCAGCCGGGTGACCTCCAGACAGCTACCCAGCAAACTACTTACACAGCCATGGAATTGCAGAATTTGGCCAAGCGGTGTACGCAACATTTGGGGGACTCTGTGCCTGCCTGGCTGTTCTGACTGTGAGAAGAGTGCTGAGAACACAAAGCAGTGTCAGTGTTAGCTCGTTTGTCAGTGTTAGAGCGACCTCAAGCGACCAAAGTGAGAACTACTGCAGTAAAACAGCACAAAGGAAAAAAAATAGCCACAGCGAAAATGGCGCCGGGACGGCCGCGGTAGGACCGCTGAAAGTGAGCCACAAACAGGTATGGACTGACCTTTTGGCTGCTGGTTTGGCTCATGAAAAGCTTGATGGACAGCCTTTAGAGGTCTTGATGGGACTATGGAAGCAGTAGCATCCAGACCAACGCTATCGCCCACTACCTCTGAAGCAGGTGCGGGCGAGCGCTGTGGCGGACCAGGAACCCGCGTCCTACTCGCTGACTTCCTCCCCGACTAGGGGTGGGACCGAGGTACCCGGTATACTGGGACACTGGAGGACCGGAGGCCATTTGTTGAACTTGCCATTCACTGGTCCCCACAGAATATACAGAGGGTGTTGGCGCCGGTAGATACGGGTGCTGACTCCACCCTCCTTCATGGCAACCCGGATGGATTCTGGGGCCCCTCTGCAATCACAGAGAGGGATGGTGGACAGTGTGGGTGCGGCAAGTGACTCTGACTCTGAGAATTGGGCACCTGCCCCCACATCAGTATGCAGTTTATGTATCTCCAATAGCGGAATACATTCTAGGGGTGGATGTGCTGCACGGTCTAACAATGCAAACGACTCTGGGAGAGTTTTGGTTGCATGTGCATGCTGTGAAAACAGTGCGGTGAGGTCATCCCCACCACACACCTTTAGTGTTGCCACAAGCCACCCGCATAGTAAACATTAAACAATACCGGCTGCCTGGTGGACAGGAAGAAATCAGCCAAACCATTTTGCGGTTGGAGGAAGCACACATCATCCGCCCAACACACAGCCCTTTTAATTCACCTGTGTGGCCTGTGAGGAAGGCTGACAGCACTTAGAAAATGACAGTAGACTATTGGGAACTAAATAAAGTGACTCCCCCACTGCACGCTGCAGTACCGAACATTACTGATTTGATGGATAAACTGACTGTGGCTTTGAAGACTTATCACTTTGTGTTGGATCTTGCTAATGCCTTCTTTTCCATTGACATTGCACCGGAAAGCCAGGATCAGTTTGCCTTCACATGGGAAGGCCAGCAGTGGACATTCACTGTCCCCCCACAAGGATACTTGCACAGTCCTACTTTGTGTCATGGCTTGGTGGCTAGTGACCTGGCCACCTGGTTCCATCCACCCTCGGTTCAAGTGTTCCATTCTATAGATGATATAATGTTGACTTCTGATTCTCTTTGAGATCTAGAAGCTGCAGCTCGCAGTTTGCACCAGGCCCTCCAGGGGTGGGGATGGGCCATCAATGAAGGCAAGGTGCAGGGACCTAAATATTCTGTCAAGGTGTTGGTGATGTCTGGTCGAGTAAGACAAAAGTGTTACCTGAAGCAGTGATTGATAAAATACAACAATACCCACCATCCAGAAACTTTTAGGCAACTACAAACATATGTAGGCCTGTTGGGGTATTGGAGAACATTTATCCCTCACTTAACCATGCTGTTGAAGCCACTGCATCATCTTATAAAGCGAGGGGAAGCATGGGACTGGACGCCAGAGATAGAAAAGGCTTTTGCTGAGACAAAAAGAGCAGTGGCTCAGGTCCAGACGCTGTGGGTCACTGACCCCTCCATACCGTTCCTGCTGACAGTGTCTGCAGCATGGATGGGTATGGGTGGGGATTATGGCAGAAGCATGGGGCCCACAAAGTCTCTGTAGGATTTTGGTCTCAGTTGTGGAAAGGAGCTGAGACTCACTATTCGCTGTTGGAAAAACAGCTGGCAGCAGTGTATGCTGCCTTACTGGCTATACTGAAGGAATCACTGGAATACAAGCAGTACAGGTGGTTATTGCCCTCCCAGCTGAAGGGTGGGTGTGAGCCTGGGCTACAGCTCCCCCGACTGGGGTTGCCCAGACACCCATTTGACCAAGTGGGGAGCCTATTTAAAACAATAGGCTAGATTCCTCAAAAACCCTCCCACAGGAGTTGCAGCAAGTCCTGAGACCATTAACTTTTGCTGTTGAACCCACACCCACCTTACCGAGTGTGGAAGTGCCAACAATAAGCCCCTATGAGGAGAGGAAAGGGACACCATCAGCAGAGGCCTGGTATACAGATGGATCCGCAAAGGGCCACCCACCGACATGGGTGGCCATTGCCATTCAGCCCTTACAGGAAGAGTTCTGGTGTGAGTCCAGAGTAGGGCAATCCAGTAAATGGGCTGAATTACAGGCGATGTGGCTTGTTTTGACTAGGGAATCAGGTCAAATAACTGTTTGCACTGACAGTTGGGCTGTGTTTCAGAGCCTCACTGTCTTGCTGCCTCAGTGGGCAGTGCAGGCCTGGACCTGTGGGTTAAAGGAAGGTGCCCTGATAAATCACGTGTAAGGACACTGTGATGTGCCTGAAGCCTTGGCCAGGGCTTGTATGCTCTAAAAAGCCCCCTATGAACATGGGGTATGGTTTTGCATAAGGAACTAAGGCCTGTAAGCCTTAGGACCATGTGTAAAGTTGCCCAGAGATGGCACATTCTGCTGATGTTTGCTGGTACAAAACAAGTGGTGCAAGCATGTGCTCAATATGCTCACTTTTACCCACGTTGTCATCAAGTACCCATGTTTCAGAGGGACTGAAACAGTTAAGATGAACGCAGTGAGTGAAGCACTTACCCGTGGCAGTATGCTTACTGAATGAGCAACCAAGGAAAGCTGGGGAAAGCCCCACAGAAAGGTTGTTAGTAGCTCACCCATGTGTCTTGAAATATTTGAAACAAGACTCTAGTGAGTTGGAGCCACAGTTGCTGGAAGAAACATTGCTCCTTCCTGCCCCACGTATTCTGTCTCCTGGCTGTCCAGAGGAGTGGACGGGGCCATGGACCTTGGTGTTTGAAGGACACCCGTAGGTCGCATTGTATGAGGTATGGGGGGAGGGGCTGACCCATGGGTTACAAATTACCCCTTGGATAGGAAAGTGGCCTATTAAACTGACTGCTTCCTTGTCAGAGAGGGCAGCAGCCATACTGGCAGGGACTTTGGTGGTGCGAGTGTGGCTAATACCACAATTTCTGTTAAAGGCTGAACCTGATGCTCTGCCAGTGTCTTCAGGAGCTCTGGTCTGGTATCACAGACCAGGGAAACCACCCCTGGCAGCCACCATTTTGTCACAAGATGACGAGGCCGCTTGTATCCTCCTGGAGAACCGGGACTTGCCACTGATGGTGTCTTTGTCTGCCCTGTGTTTCCGGCCCAGGTTGACAGAGAGCAATAGTGTGGTGGCATGGGCCCATACTTTAGCCCAGGTACATAATGTCTCCCACTGCTGGGCATGTATGGAACTGCCTATGGACGTCACTGCTTGTCTGCCATGGAAAATCGCTCCCACCAACCTGTCCATGTGGGAACATCTTCAAGCATGGAATCACAGTGATGCCAAAGGTAAAGCAAAACGGCACGCAACTGAGCAGTTGATCCAGCAGTCAGCACGCACTCTGCCTGGGGAGGGTACTATGTACAATGGGTGGGGATGGAGGTCTAGTAGACATGTAACCTTGCAAACTCTAGATCCGCTGTGCATTGAACAGCAGGTTTCCATACCCAGGTGCATGGTTGGCTGGTTACCAAGAGAACTGTGTGCCAATGTCAGTGTTAATCACATCCCTAAGCGCTGGTGGGATGGTTGTGCCCAGGTAAGCATTGTGCCGACCAACCCCCTTCCAGGAGAAAACGTGGATATGTGGGGAATATGGCTGGTCCTATCTCCCTGCAAATTGGACAGGCTGTTGGACGTGGGGCCACCCCTACATATCAGGACAGATATTGCAAACCTTACCATGGCCCACACATAATTGGGATGCTGTATATTCCTACTGGCATTGCCCAAAACAGACCGCATGGTAGTTTTACCCCCTGGCTATTTTCCTTCCAGGAGCCGGCACTATAGATGTAGAATTACAAATAGAAGCCCTCGCACAGCATGTTGCTCATGCCTTGAATGTAACAAGGTCTTCATTAGGCCTATTGCTAGATGAAGTCACCCAGATGTGGAAGGTGACTTTACAAAACAGAATGGCTCTGGATATACTCACAGCTGCACAAGAGGACACCTGTGCTTTCCTGCATGTTGACTGCTGTGCTTATATCCCAGACCACCAGCAGCAAATACAAGCTGCTCTCCAGGAAGTGGATGATGAAGTGTCTCAGTTACAAGTTTTATCCCAAGACCCCCTGTCTATTTGGTGGTCACAGCTTGGTCCCACTTGGCAGTGGTTCCTAACCAGAGTGGCCACTGGGGCATGCAGCCTCCTTGTCTGTCGCTGTTCTTTATATTGTTTCTGTGGGCTCTGAGTACAGGGCTCTGCTTTGTGTTCAAGAAAGAAGCAGGTGGCTGCTGTCCTATAGAAAGGGGTGGGATGTAGGGAAGGCCCCTCCTTCCCCTACTGTTCTATGAGGACAGCTGCCCGCAGCTTCACCCCTGATATGTCTAGCCTTGAGAAACCTGTTGTACCCATGGGAAAGGAGCTAGATAATGGCCTTGAAGGCCACATGCATGCACACCTTAAAACACTTATGTAACCATGAATTAGCAGTATAGCAGTATAAGAAGTACAGCTTTGTGCAGAATAAAGTGGCCTGTTTGAACACCCTCCATGACGACTCCCGCTGCCTTCTTTGCTCTTCATGTTGCCCCAAAACCTCAAGGTAACCCTCAGACCCTGACATTAAGACAATGTTAAGAGAATGAAAAGACAAGGTACATACATACTGGGTGACAACTTTTGATCCAGAATAGACCTTTCAAACCAAGCAGCCCAACCTGTCAAAACAAACCTAAAATTCTGCCTTCTGACCACAAAATGGAAAGTAATGTAGATTATTTTCAACACTTGTGTTTCCATTAAGGACTCAGGCATTATATGAGATATGTGATAACACTTAACATTTACTAAATATTTGCATGTATCAGCATTGTTGTAAATATTTTAAATATACAACTCATTAAATCTGAAAAAACCCATGAGGTAGATACTGTTATTCCTATGTAAAAGACAATGAAATGAAGCCCAGAGAGCTAAAGAAACTTGCCAAAGTTAGCTCATGGTTAGTGAATTAAGCTGATTCAAGCCCTTAAAGTTTTCTTCCAACAGGATGAGCGTGAATCCTAGATTGGTAGTGGCAATGGGAAAAGGAAAGATGCAAACGCCTTTCACTGACAAGACCTGGTGACTTTGGGATGGAGGTGGAAATAGGGCACCAGGGCAAGCATGGGAGGATGCTGGGAAGAGGGCCATTCTTGTATGCTCAGTTTTGAAACAGCTGAAAGCAACATTAACACTAGGTGGCAATAGATCCCAGGCACTTAAAATTTAGTCAACTCGTTTCACTTAGAGACGAGTGAGAAAGCAAAATTATTAAAGGGATTTATGTCCTATGTTAACTTTTTTTTGTTTGTTTTAAAAGACTTCCCCTGAGAAACATGGTTTTACACACATACACACACACACACACACAGAGCACCAATTTGTAGACAATTAGAGGGCAGAAATTGCCACTATAAAATGTCTCTTAAGCAACTGGGTGCTTATTAATGTCCTTTGGGTAATTGGTTATTGTGGAAAGATATATTTGCCAAAGGATTTCAGATCACCGGCAATACAGTATACTGATGACATGAACCATGGAAGTTTCTAGTTTATGAAATTGCATATAGTTATAAGTAAGTGTATCTTAGGATAATTGTGCAATAATTATGGGCAAATAGTTCTATAATATGGCATTCCCCAGTATATTTAGAATTTCGTGGCTCTATTTAAAAAGAAATTTCATACGAGAACTTTGCTTTACTATCATAATCACTCTAAACTCAATTGTTGGCCCATGATGTTAAGAGTATTTCATTTTTTTCACTCTCTGCTCATTTAGGTTTTATTTTTTATTCATGAGGCCTGAATTATAAGCACAGTGTAAACACTGAACTTAGAATTTGCGCCAGTTTTCTACTTCAATTAGTCAATCTCAACATTTGGAATTATTTTTCAAGTTATATGTAGATGATACATTCTAGCCTTTTCCTCTCAAAAACACAAAATTATTTGGGAATTTAGGGCCTAACTTGTGTTCGGAGTTATGCTTATCTACAAATGACCTGTGCTTATCTACAAATTTCTATAAATTTCTCCTGCTCCAATAACCAATCTGTTTTATAATTAATTTGCTTACCAAGCATCTCAGTGGCCTGCTCTGCTACTATTTGTGCTAACAAAGAAGGAAATGAACTTGCAACAGTATTATGGAAGTCACTTTTCTGTGCTAATAAGTGGCCAATTTTAGAGTCCCCTGTTATAAATAAATGCTGTCCACCCTAGATGCCCAGGAAAAGAAAGTCAGATATTTGATACTTGCCAAACATAGTTTCCTTAGCAAATGTGCCTGCACTGAGTGAGCTGGCATCCTCCAGCAGCTTCATTCATGGGCTATTCTGCACAGAGTGTTCCAAAGGGACGTGCAGAATGTTGGTTGGGGGAAGCAGAACTTTGTGAGAGGAACCAAGGAAAAGATCCTATCTGTCCAAAGAGAAAGTATTCAGATGTTGTTTGGCAGTGATACAGGACAATCACTGGCAACTATTTTCTTCTGAAGGAATGTGTCAGTTTTTCTTCTCTTTCTGCTTTAATACTTAGCTAGATGATAAAAATTATGGCTTTTCCTAATTAGCTTTAAAAAAAAACAATTGCTGCCAAAGCATGTCTGGTATAATGACAAATGCAGACAAATGGTAAGTAAATGCAAATTGTGAAACTGTTTCCTGCCTTGCTAATTTACACTTAGCCAGTTATCTGGTTTGATGTTAACATGGAACTGCCTAGCAAGGGCTTTAGTTACTCATCTAGCTCATTATTTATGATATTCTGATGACTTTTTCCATTTTTTTTCAACTTATTAACTGAACAGGTAACACATACAAAAGGTACAAAAATTCAAAAGGTTCTAAAAAGTATTGCACGTGTCAGTCTCTGTCTTCCTGCTCAGTTGCGCTCTCTGCTCCAGCCCAAAGGCCTCAGGGCCACGTCCTCAAGAGGTGCTCCACAGCTGCACATCTCCCCAACTTCTCCATCCCTGGGATGCTGCCATCCCAGGAGGCACTCACTGCCTGATCACTGGGAAAAATAAGCCTTGCTGGTTTCCTCTCCCATATCTGCTTAATCATTTTCTAGCTTATTGTCTGTTTCCCTTCCCACCCCATGGACTCACATTTCCAAGGGCGGGACCCTTGTCTGGTTTGTAGTTTTATTGGTGAATGAGACAAATATGACACATCCTATTTGCTTCATTAATCCATTCAAAGCCATGGGGATTAGCAGTGGATAAAACCAGCAAAAATCCCTGTCCTTAGGCAGCTTACATTCCAGTATTGTGAGACAAGCCATTCTCAAATAAGTAAAAGAAATACATACTACAGCAGAAAGTGGTAAGTGCTGTGGAGAAAACAACAAGAAAAATGGACGGGGATTTCTGTCTTAGCTCTAAGCACACCATCTTTTCTAATCAATATTAACTACTTCTTTATATTCTTATTTCCTCTATTTGTACAATGGAAATATATCAACACTAATCCACATTCCTTTTGTGGGAATTGTACTCTGTAAACCTTTTTTGGAAATAGTACTCTGTTTTCTCACCTGGTGTGGGTAAAACTGTAATATTTCCAGAATATCTCACCTAGCTTTAGTACATCTGCATATCAATAGGTGTTCAGAGGTGGAAAGAAGTATGGCTTTAGTGCATTTGCCTCATTCCGCAGGGGTGGAGAGAAGTTCATCTCCATATCAATGGGTAATTACCTGGGCAAGGAGGGCTTATCTGTACCTGAGAGGTGAGGGGAGGGCCTGTTTTGCTGCTGCTGGAGCAGGAGAGAGAGATGGGCCAGACTGCAGTTTTGTAAGCAATAAATGGGTTTTAAATTTTATTTCTCCCTTTGACTGATTTTGATTTTTAGAGATATTTTGCCCCAAGATTACCTCTCCCTGAACTTACATCTGGCATAGTCTGCAGGGTTCCTCTGAACCCAAAATTTGTCAAAATGGGTTGCAGCCTTTGGGAGGGCCACCCATAGAAATTATGGGGAGAAGTGGCGCTCACGCCAAGGGACACATGTCTACACTTGTGTGGTTGTGGAAGCACCACCACCGCTACTGGCCGCACTGACCCCGGCCTGTGGCCCAAGCCTAAGGCTACTGCTTCTGCCACTGCTGCTGCTCCTGCTGCCAGCCGGAGTCTGGTCACAGCTCTGGAAAGGAGCAGATGTCCAGGTCACCTTGATAGAGAAGCAACTGGCTGCTGTGTACCACACCTTGCTGGCTATGGAGTCCATCATGGGAAAAGCTCCAACCAAGGAAATAACCACCTATCCCATTGCGGGGTGGGTGAGAGACTGGACCCAAAAGCTGTGGAGTGGCATGGCACAGATATCTACCATATATCATGTGACTGGCCATTTGCCTTTGGAATCCCCAGGGAATAATGAAACAGAAGCATTGGCCCAGGTGTGCTGGCTAAATGGAAAGCCTGCCTCTGATGTGGCCCAATGGCTGCATCAGCATTTTTTGCACATGGGGCAAAAGACAATGTGAGCTGTAGCCATTGACCTTTGAAGAAGTCAGCTGAGCCCGGAAGGAGTGCCCTGCATGTTGTGCAGATCAGCAAACCACCAAGAGGGGCCTGGAGCATCTCTTTGCAGCCTGTGGCCCATCACCAGTGATTGAGAGCAATCAAGGCACCCACTTTATTGGACATGCTTTGCAAGGATGGGTGCAGCAATTAGAAATAAAATGGACATAGCCCTGGACATTTTGACACATGGACCGGCGATAGCTGGCTCTTTTGGCACCTTGAGGAAAAGGCTTGGAAGCTGGCCTCCTCTGTATTCCTGGAATAACAGCAAAGTGGCTCCCCACAAACATGGTTATTTGCTTCTACAGTCCTTGTGTCCTGGATGCGCCCCCTGGCTGCAGCTGCCATGTGATGGCTGGAATGGATGAGCTTTGGATTTAATCTGCATGGGACTTTGAACCTAGCTGAATCCTCTGGCTTGAGAATTATCATGATTGTGTTGCTATTGTCAAGAAAAAAAAGAGAGCTTGACTTTGTCTAATGTTTGGTAAAGGTTTTGTGAGCAATCTAGAATGGTTGTCAGCAATGAGTAAACAAGTGTAGAAACATATTTTGTGCTTAGTTAGAGATTGTGCTGTAAAGTATATTTACTTAATCTACATAGGATGAATCCTCTGGCTTGAGGATTATCAAGATTTTATTGCTGTTGCTATTGTATGTTATTAGATTGGTTGGAAGGGGGGGAACGAGTAAATTGTAAGGCAAGATTTATGGAGGGGTGGCCTGTGGGTAAAATTGTAACATTTCCAGAATATTTTGCCTGGCTTTAGTACATCTGCATATCAATAGGTATTCAGAGGTAGAAAGAAGTATGGCTTTTGTGCATTTGTATCATTCCTCATGGGTGGAGAGAAGTTCATCTCCATATCAATGGGTAATTATCTGAGCAAGGAGGGCTTATCTGTACCTGAGAAGTGAGGGGGCGGGCAGTTTTGCTGCTGCTGGAGCAGGAGAGAGAGATGGGCCAGACTGCAGTTTTGTAAGCAATAAATAGGTTTAAAATTTTATTTCTCCCTTTAACTGATTTTGGTTTTTAGAGGTATTTTGCCCTGGAATTTCCTCTCCCCGACTTACACCTGGTTAATTGGTTTCCCTCCCAGGAAATGAAATCTCCATCCCCTGCATCATGGTAGTTCTGGGCCCAGTGGTGGTGTATGTGGGACACCAGGGAGGAAGTCAGTGATCTGGGTCCCCTTGGGGCCATGCAGAAACTGGGACAGTAGCTGTGGCCCAGCCCCTCCTCTGGCTGAGCTGAAGCATTTGGATCAGAGACAGAAGGCACTGAATTAGCCAGTTTGTGAGGCCCTTCTTGCCCCAGCATCTAGAGTTCTGTGAGTCCGCCACTGAGCCTCATAGGAAAAAAAGTTCAGATTTGCCCTGGGCCTGCCCTGATGGGGCCACCTGATGGGGACAGTGTGTGCCTCCTCTCTGGTACCAAGTAAAACAATGCTTTCCGTGACCACCCCTCTGCCACCAAAAGATCAGTGTCAACAACCAGAGCTACTCTGGCACAAATGCTGTGAACACACAAAAGAGGGCAGCAACTGCGAGAAGCCAAGGACATGCCCCACTGTGCTGGCAGTCTACCCATCCATCTGTCTCCTTCGGACTGAGTCTGGTTCAACTTTGTGCCCAAACTGAGAACAGAGACCCAGGAAATACCCAGTGGCAGAATAGTCTACCTATGAGTGTCTTGCCTAAAGGTTTCAGCCCCAGGCAAGTTCACTCTTGATTCAGTGAGACTGAATAACAACAACTGAACGTTTTGGGGGTAAAAGGTCTTACACCAAGTTTTATTCTTCTGATGACAGGTCAAGCATTAGAATCACATCCACCTCCAGGACAGTCTGCATACAGCAAGATCATCTCTGCTGCCACAGCCCCAGAGCACTGGGTGGAACTCTATATAGTCAATAACATCTCATTGCCAACACGAGTGCAAGCATGCACATGCAAGCACTGCATGTGCACAGAACACAAGTATATTAGGGTCAGGTGAGGATCCTGGCCATGGGAACTTCCATATTCCCTACATTCCACCCCTCCAGTATTCTCGCCTCACAATCTACACTCCCTCAGTCTTCCTGTACAAGGTCCCTGTACAAGAAAGCTGGAACACTGTAACCAAACTCCACAACAAAAACAAAGGCTACAGCAATATACAAATAACAGAAATTATGATAATAGTCATCCTCAAGCCTGAGGAAACTGATTGCCCCCAAGTGGTCATTCCAGCTGTATTCAAACTAGTTCTACTCAGATAAGTCCATGACTCGTACTTTCTGTGAACACCCCGTAAGCAGTAGTTTTGCTAGGGCGTGTGCCCAATCCACACAGACATTAAAGGAGATTAACCTCAAGGGTGATAAGTCACATGTTTTAGAGACATCAACATAGGCAAATCTTGTCCATTAGGTAGGATGCATGCAAGAGAGTGGTCCTGTGATAGGACCATGGCAGGAAGGAGTTCCCATCCATGTCTAGTACACCATACCTTTATCCCTCTCCTTGTAGGGGTTACAGAGGGGTTTATGTGTACTAGAGATACATGCACTGGCCATAGGACAAAACAAAACTCCATAGTAATATGCTCTCACCTTCCAGCCATTTAAGGTACAATATTGTGATCTGTGTGGGCCACTCTGTGGTTACTCCAGGAATACATAGGAGGCCAGCCTCCAGGCCTTGTCCCCAAGTTGCCAGGAGGGCCAGCCATCACTGGTCTGTGTGTCAAAACATCCAAGGCCACACCCATTGAATGGCTCCTCCAGTTTGCTGTGGGACTTGGTTGCACAGTGTACTCCTGCTGGGCTCTGCTAACTTCTTCAAACATCAAGGCAGGCCCCACCAATGGGCTACAGCCCATACAGTCTTCTGCTCTGAGGCAGGCTTTCCTTCTAGGCAATGTACCTGGGCCAATTTGTCTGCTTCATCATTTCCTTCAGATTCCAGGGGCAAATGGCCTGTGCTCCTTCCCAGAGTTGTGACCAGAATCCAATAGGTTGACAAGTTCTTTCAAGCCACTGCCAGAGGCCCCAGCCATAACCATCTTCATTCATATGAACATCCAACTCACAGGGCCTTGATGGGTCTACCACACTCAAGGGCAGTGCAGACAGCCTTGACTGTCTGCTTTGCAGTGGCAAAGGCAAATACACATGTTTCATCCCAGTCCCACCTGACACCCTTTCATACCAAACGGTATAAGGGCCTCAAAACTTGTGTCAAATGCAGGATAAACACTCTCCAGTAGCCTAAAAGACCAAACACCTCTTGCAATAATGCCACAGTGGTAGGGATAGGGAAGGCCTGGACTCCATCTATTACTGCTTCTGGGATAACTTTAGTCTTATTCGACCAGATGACCCCTAAGAACTTTACTGACAAATCAGGTCCCTGAACCTCAGTGCTGTTCACAGCCCATCCTTACTCCTGTAGAAGCTGCAGTAGTCTAGGTGGTGCACCTTCTAGATCTGACAGAGAATCAAACATGAGAATGACATCATCAATATAATGGTACAGCCACACTGTTGGCAGTTTCTCCCATACTGCCAAGTCCTGGGCTACAAGTCCATGACAGATGGTGGGACTGTGAAGGCACCCCTGTGGAAGGACAGTGAAAGTCCATTGCCATCCTCCCCATGTGAAGGCACACTGTTACTGACTTTCCTGCTCAAAGTCAATGGAAAAGAAGGCATTAGCAAGATGTACCACACAATGGTATGTTTCTAATTCATGGCTGAGGGTATCCATCAAGTCTGCAATAGAAGGGACAGCAGCATACAGAGGGGGTATGACTTTATTCAGTTCTCTGTAATGCAAGGTCATATGCCAGGAGCCATCTGGCTTTTTTACTGGCTACATCAGGGAATTGAAAAGACTTTGGGTGGGCTTTATAATACCCACCTACTCTAGCTCCTGGAGGGTTTCTCTAATTTCTTTATGCCCTTCAGGCAATTTGTATTGCTTGGTAATAGTCACCTGCTGAAGCACAGGCAAAGCTACATGTGAGTCCTTAGCATTTCCCCTCAGAACTGCCTTCACCACACGTATCCTCAGTCTGAACTCACCTGCAGTGGTCTGCAACCATAAGCCCTGCAGGATATCTATCCCCAATATATATCTGGGGATGGGTGATATATACACAGTATAGTCCTTTGGGGGTAGATGCCCTATTGCCAATGGGATGCAGGCTTGTTTCATTCTCATAGCCTTACTCCTGTATCCATCTATAGCAGTAGAGGTCCCTGGAAAATGCTCAGGGTTGCCATAAATCAGTGAGCATTCATCTCCTGTGTCTACCAGAGCCAGGACACATTCCACACTCACTAGGGATCAATGAATTGATATTTCAACATGTGGCCTCAAGTCCCCACCCAGTCCTCCAAGGTGGGTGCCTTGACCCTTCCTTCAGTCAAACTGTATCAGCCAGTTGTCTTCCTGTGAGGATCCAGATGGGGTCTGCATACTCTCCCTCAGGAAGTCCTGCAGGTTCATGGGTCAGACTTGTGGCTTTGTCTCCAGCTTCCATTTCTTGATCCTCGCCTTAGCCAATAGCTGAAACTGCTGCTTCAGCTTCAATTACTGCCAAAGCTCCAGTAAGATTTTATTTGACTTCCCATCTAATTTCTCTGTCTGCTCCTGCCTTTATCAAATCAACCCACATCTGAGGCCTTGTGACCTTCACAGGGACCTTTAAATTCTTCCCCTGAAAACAGACCATACTTCCTTCCTTGCTCACATTGTTTCAGCCTCTCCCAAATCTGCCACAGTATGGGTAAACTCATTTATGGGCTGCCCTAAGGAGATGGCCACTAGGTGCCCAAAAAGGGACAAGAGAGGTGTTTGCAGAACCATATCCCTCATCCTTGTTGTAAATTGGCTCCTCATCAGGGCCATGATTTCCTGGGTTATAAATGGCATTTTTCATGCCCAAGTCCCCTAACACCTGTTGGAGCTTGGCACATGTCTGCCATCAAGCAGGGAAAGATGGTAGATCACTCTGATTGGGCCATATGGTATGAAGTGTGGCCATTAGGCAGAAGAGAGAGTAGTTCTCTAAGGTTTGGTATGCATTTTATAATCACTGCTGCAGGGCAGGATGAGTTGTCATGGAATCCAGCTGTCCCATTTCTAACCCAGACAGAATAATGCCATCCCTCCCTACATCCCAGAGGTGCAGGAGCCAGGCTGACATGGACTCCAGGGGTTTCTGCTGAAACCAGGAGTCCAAATCCACCAGCTCTGCCCGAGTATAGGGGCAGAGCATGGAGTGCTCCACAACCTGTGCACCTCTCCCAGAGGAACCCTTGGTTGCTATGTCTTTATTTTCTTAACTACAACGAGGTGGACTTTCAATAGAGGAGGGGTTGGTGCCTCTGGTACAACCTCCACCCCCTCGTCCTCATCTGACGTATCTTCCACCATTTCCTGAGCTGACATCACCACTACATCATTTACCTCCCCAACAGCACCTCCCAGCCTGCATTCTTATGTTACCATCACATCCTCTACCTCCTCCGTAGCACCTCACAGTGATGCCATCTCAGTCGTCAACAAAATTTTCACCTCCTCCATGACACCTTGCATCCTGTGTTCTTGTGCTACCTCTTCTCATGCTTCTCACAGGATTATGTCCTTCTCCTTTATTGCCTTTCTTACCACTGTGAGAACTAGCCAACCCCATGGTTCTTGCCACCTCACATGCACATTGTTTCTTTAAGGAATTGCCCATTTTGAAGAGAACCTCCTCTACTGCCTCAATCATCACCTCCACCTCCCTCGGGGCATACTCCTCTAGGAGGCAAGCCACCTCAGACCACATGCCCACTGGGGGATACCCGGGTTTCTCCCTATCCATAGAGGTAGCTCCCTTGAAGTACCCCTTCCATGAGAATCTCTTGTTCCATTTTTCAGTCTGCAGCGAATCCTGCTGACTACACCAAATGTCTTACCTGAGGGTTTCAACCCCCAACAAGTTTACTCTGGATTCTGTGAGACCAAATAACAATGAACGTTTTTGGTGTAAAAGGTCTTACACCAAGGTTTATTCTCATGATGGAGGTCGGGTCCTAGAATAACATCCACCTCCAGGGAAGTCTGCATGCTGTGAGTCCATCTCTGCCACCACAACCCCAGAGCTCTGGGTGGAGCTTTTTATATACACTCGATAACAGCTCGTTGCCAACACATGTGCAAGCATGTGCCTTCTAGCATTGCATGTGCACAGTGGGCAAGTATATTTGGGTCAGGTGAGGACCCTGGCCATGGTAACTTCCATTTTACCTACAGCAAGAGACCAAGGATGGTGTAAGTGGGAGAAATGCCTGGTCAGCTAGCAGGGAAGAAATAAAGCAAAGGCAGAAATTATGATGCCACCACAGAGGTTCTGGAGTCCTAAGATTCAGAACACTGAAGACCCACATACTGAGAAAGCATTCAGAAACAGAAAAAGGACTATGGTACCTGTGTGTTGTTTTTGCAGCACCTTCCTTTGGGTGTTAGCCTCCATGTTTCCATGAGTTTACTGCCTCTCCTCATTATCACCCTGTGTTTTGATGGAGTGTCACCAGCCTGAGGTCCTGCAGGGGGCCACAAGACTCTGACCATGGCACAGGCGGTTGCTGAATGGGAGCATCCTTTAGGACTCCTTCTAGGATGATTGGGGATAGGCCCTCTTTCCATGGGACCTCGACCCCCAGCATGCAATCCTGGAGTTGCTGGTGACCCATTCATCACCACAGAGAACTCCAGCTGGAGTTAAGGCCAACCCTAAAGAAAGCTGAGCCATGATGGAAGGACACTTGCTTGAACACTTGACCTAGCCAAGCCCACCATCCCATGGACTCTGCCGTAAGGGGTACCAGTAGTTTCCTTTCCCCTGTAAACCAGTCTGAATTAGGTTACTGTCACAGACAGAAATGTGCTAGTATAAGCAACATATTTTTTTTAACTTGGAAATTTGAAACAATTGCAGGCTTAAAGGAGTAAAGTCTTATCATACCAAATAGCACTGGAAATTACACCATCAGAGATGAGTGCAAGAGCAGGCCTGGGACAGAAACATGCCTCTAAAGCCATCTTTGATCCTGCCAGCTGATGTGATCGATGTCCATGGGCTGCAGTGGGTGAAGAACATTCCTCTCATCCCAGTGAACTCAGGAAATTGAAACCTCAATACTTATCTCCTGTTAACAGGTGTAATACTTAAAACAGTGCTCCAAAAAGTTTCACAAAGCTGACAGCAAGGGCTCTTAGAGCCCATGGGGGGTGGTTGACACCTGTTTAGCCAGTAAAATGCAAGGAAGCCCATACATCCTCTTGCCAGCCCCAGTGTGGCTAATGGGGGAGACCGCATCCCCCATTTACATTGTGAACATGTACTGCATAATTTAGCCTCTCTTTCTGGTTAAACACTACCCACAGCTGCCTGCTGTGTGGAAAAAATGGCCAACAAATCACCGAGCAGGTATGTGTCAGTGAAGAATTTGCCACTAACCAGCAGGGATGTTGATGCTTCATTTTAATAGCCTGGGGGTGGGAGGCCATAAAAGTCACTTGTGAAGAGAGTGTGGGATTGCAATTAATTGTTTCTCCCAGAAGCTACATGTGTCAGGAAGCAAGGGCTTTCTCTGGTGTGATAATGACATCACATTCATTCAGCGGGCAGCACAGGCCTATTGGCAAAGTTTTTATTTGTTTTCCTTCCAAAAGTCGTATTTTCAGAGAAGATTAAAAATATATTCTGCTTTCCAGCACAGTGAAGCTTCCCGTGTTCCTCAGAAACAAAACAGACTTTAATGTCACTTCATTTATGGCACTTGCTGGAGAAGGTTAGTATTACTTAAATTATATATCAGGTACTGGGAGAAATTTTAATATACTAATGTCATATATGGATCCATAAAACATATACATATGGATTTAACTTATTTATAATTTTTTTTGCTTCTGCCTATTTTTATTTATTTATTTTAATTTAATATAATTTATTTTATTATCATTAATCTACAATTACATGTGCAATATTACGGTTATTAAACTACCCCTTCATCAGGTCCCCACCAACGCCATTACAGTCACTGTCCATCAGCGTAGTGAGATGCTATAGAATCACTACTTGTCTTCTCTGAGTTGTACTGCCCTCCCCGTGCCCCCCCAACATTACATGTGCTAATCGTAATGCCCCTTTTTCCCTCTTATCCCTCCCTTCCCGCCCATTTTCCCCAGTCCCTTTCCCTTTGGTAACTATTAGTCCGTTCTTGGGTTCTGTGAGTCTGCTGCTGTTTTGTTCCTTCAGTTTTTTTCTTTGTTCTTATACTCCACATATGAGTGAAATCATTTGATACTTGTCTTTTTCGGCTTGGCTTATTTCACTGAGCATAATACCCTCTAGCTCCATCCATGTTGTTGCAAATGGTAGGATTTGTTTTCTTCTTATGGCTGAATAATATTCCATTGTGTATATGTACCACATCTTCTTTATCCATTCATCTACTGATGGACACTTAGGTTGCTTCCATTTCTTGGCTATTGTAAATAGTGCTGCAATAAACATAGGGGTGCATCTGTCCTTTTCAAATTGGGCTGCTGCATTCTTAGGGTAAATTCCTAGGAGTGGAATTCCTGGGTCAAACGGTATTTCTATTTTGAGTTTTTTGAGGAACCTCCATACTGCTTTTCACAATGGTTGAATTAATTTGCAGTTCTACCAGCAGTGTAGGAGGGTACCCTTTTCTCCACATCCTCGCCAACATTTGTTGTTGTTTGTGTCTTGGATGTTGGCCATCCTCACTGGTGTGAGGTGATATCTCATTGTGGTTTTAATCTGCATTTCTCTGATGATTAGCGATGTGGAGCATCTTTTCATGTGCCTGTTGGCCATCTGAATTTCTTCTTTAGAGAAGTGTCTATTCATGTCCTCTGCCCATTTCTTAATTGGATTATTTGCTTTCTGTTTCTTAAGGTGCATGAGATCTTTATATATTTTGGATGTCAACCCTTTATCAGATCCGTTTTTTATGAATATATTCTCCCATACTGTAGGATGTCTTTTTGTTCTACTGATGGTGTCCTTTGCTGTACAGAAGCTTTTCAGCTTGATATAGTCCCACTTGTTCATTTTTGCTTTTGTTTCCTTTGCCCAGGGAGATATGTTCATGAAGAAGTTGCTCATGTTTATGTCCCAGAGATTTTTGCCTATGTTTTTTTCTAAGAGTTTTATGGTTTCATGACTTACGTTCAGGTATTTGATCCACCGTGAGTTTACCTTTGTGTTAGGGGCTAGACAGTAGTCCAGTTTCATTCTCTTACATGTAGCTGTCCAGTTTTTCCAACACCAGCTGCTGAAGAGGCTGTCATCTCCCCATTGTATATCCAAGGCACTTTTATCAAATATTAATTGACTGTATATGTTTGGGTTAATGTTTGGATTTTCTATTCTGTTCCACTGGTCTGTGGGTCTGTTTTTGTGCCAATACCAAATTGTCTTGATTACTGTGGCTTTGTAGTAGAGCTTGAAGTCAGGGAGTGTAATTCCCCCTGTTTTATTCCTCCTTCTCAGGATTGCTTTGGCTATTCGGGGTCTTTTGTGGTTCCATATGAATTTTAGAATTATTTGTTCCAGTTCATTGAAGAAAGCTGTTGGTAGTTTGATAGGGATTGCATTGAATCTGTAGATTGCTTTAGGTAGTATAGCCATTTTGACAATATTTATTCTTCCTAGCCAAGAGCATGGGATGCATTTCCATTTGTTAGTGTCCTCTTTAATTTCTCTTAGGAGTGTCTTGTAGTTTTCAGAGTGCAGGTCTTTCACTTCCTTCGCTAGGTTGATTCCTAGGTATTTTATTCTTATTGATGCAATTGTGAATGGAATGGTTTTTCTGATTTCTCTTTCCGTTAGTTCATCATTAGTGTATAGGAAAGCAACAGATTTCTGTGTGTTAATTTTGTATCCTGCAACTTTGCTGAATTCAGATATTAGTTCTAGTAGTTGTGGAATGGAATCTTTAGGGTTTTTTATGTACAGTATCATGTCATCTGCAAATAGTGACAATTTGACTTCTTCTTTACCAATCTGGATGCCTTGTATGTCTTTGTTTTGTCTGATTACTGTGGCTAGGACCTCCAGTACTATGTTGAATAACAGTGGAGAGAGTGGGCATCCCTGTCTTGTTCCCGATCTTAGATGAAAAGCTTTCAGCGTCTCGCCGTTAAGTATGATGTTAGCTGTGGGTTTGTCATATATAGCCTTTATGATGTTGAGGTACTTGCCGTCTATACCCATTTTGTTGAGAGTTTTAATCAGGAATGGATGCTGAATTTTGTCAAATGCTTTTTCAGCATCTATGGAGATGATCATGTGGTTTTTGTTCTTCTTTTTGTTGATGTGGTGGATGATGTTGATGGATTTTCGACTGTTGTACCATCCTTGCATCCCTGGGATGAATCCCACTTGATCATGGTGTATGATCCTCTTGATGTATTTTTGATTTCGGTTTGCTAATATTTTGTTGAGTATTTTTGCATCTACGTTCATCAGGGATAATAGTCTGTAATTTTCTTTTTTGGTGAGGTCTTTGCCTGGTTTTGGTATTAGAGTGATGCTGGCTTCATAGAATGAGTTTGGAAGTATTCCCTCCTCTTCTATTTTTTGGAAAACTTTAAGGAGAATTGGTGTTATTTCTTCTCCATATGTCTGGTAGAATTCAGAGGTGAATCCATCAGGCCCGGGGGTTTTGTTCTTGGGTAGTTTTTTG
The DNA here is from genome assembly GCA_032199065.1 of Smutsia gigantea. Classification (NCBI taxonomy): domain Eukaryota; kingdom Metazoa; phylum Chordata; class Mammalia; order Pholidota; family Manidae; genus Smutsia; species Smutsia gigantea. The sequence continues at coordinate 92,837 of JAVSCE010014581.1, read as the reverse complement.
ATTACCAATTCGATTTCGTCGCTGTTGATTGGTCTGTTTAGTTTTTCTGTTTCTTGCTTGGTCAGTCTTGGAAGGTTGTATATTTCTAAGAAGTTGTCCATTTCTTCTATGTTTTCCAGCTTGTTAGCATATAGATTCTCATAATATTCTCTTATGTTTCTTTGTATTTCTGTGGGGTCCGTCGTGATTTTTCCTTTCGCATTTCTGATTGTGTTTATGTGTGTAGATTCTCTTTTTCTCTTAATGAGTCTGGCTAGGGGTTTATCTTGTTTATTTTTTCAAAGAACCAGCTCTTGGTTTCATTGATTTTTTCTATTGTTTTATTCATCTCAATTTTATTTATTTCTTCTCTTATCTTTGACTTTGGGCCTCATTTGTTCTTCTTTTTCCAATTTCAGTAATTATGTCTTTAGACTATTCATTTGGGAATGTTCTTCCTTCTTTAAATAGGCCTGGATTGCAATATACTTTCCTCTTAGAACTGCCTTTGGTGCATCCCATAGAAGTTGTGGCTTTGTGTTGTTGTTGTCATTAGTCTCCATATATTCTTTGATTTCGGTTTTGATATGGTCGTTAACAAATTGATTAATTAGGAGAGTGTTGTTAAGTCTCCATGTATTTGTGAGCCTTTTTGATATCTTTCTAAAATTTATTTCTAGGTTTATACCTTGGTGATCTGAGAAGTTGGTTGGTAGGATTTCAATATTTTTGAAAATGCTGAGGTTCTTTTTGTGGCCTAGTATGTGGTCTATTCTGGAAAATGTTCCATGTGCACTTGAGAAGAATGTGTATCCTGTTGCTTTTGGATGTAGAGTTCTGTAGATGTCTGTTAGGTCCATCTGTTCTAGTGTGTTGTTCAGTGCCTCTGTGTCTTTACTTATTTTCTGTCTGGTTGATCTGTCCTCTGGAGTGAGTGGTGTGTTGAAGTCTCCTAAGATGAATGCATTGCTGTCTATTTCCTCCTTTAATTCTGTTAGTATTTGTCTCACATATGCTGGCGCTCCTGTGTTGGGTGCATATATATTTATAATGGTTATATCTTCTTGTTGGACTGACCCCTTTATCATTATGTAATGTCCTTCTTTATCTTTTGCTACTTTCTTCGTTTTGAAGTCTATTTTGTCTGATACAAGTACTGCAACACCTGCTTTTTTCTCTTTGTTGTTTGCATGAAATATCTTTTTCCATACCTTCACTTTTAGTCTGTGTATATCTTTGGATTTGAGGTGAGTTTCTTGTTGGCAGCATATAGATGGGTCTTGCTTTTTTATCCATTCTGTTACTCTGTGTCTTTTGATTGGTGCATTCAGTCCATTTACATTTAGGATGATTATTGATAGATATGTACTTATTGCCATTGCTGGCTTTAGATTCGTGGTTACCAAGGGTTCAAGGGTTGCTTCTTTACGATCTAACAATCTACCTTAACTTTCTTGTTAAGTTATTGTAAACACAGTCTGATGTTTCTTTATTTCTCTCCCTTCTTATTCCTCCTCCTCCATTCTTTCTATAATAGGTGTTTTATTCTTTGCCTTTAGTTAGTATTTGGATGGTCTGCTTTCTTTGCTATGATTTTATTTTCTCTGGTGACATCTTTTTAGCTTTAGGTGTACTTCCATCTAGAGCAGTCCATTTAAGATATCCTTTAGTGGTGGTTTATGAGACACAAACTCTCTCAACTTTCGTTTGTCTGGAAATTGTTTAATCCCTCCATCATATTTAAATGATAATCGTGCTGGATACAATATTCTTGGTTCGAGGCCCTTCTGTTTCATAACGTTAAATATATCAAGCCATTCTCTTCTGGCCTGTAAGGTTTGTGTTGAGAAGTCTGATGATAGTCTGATGGGTTTTCCTTTGTAGGTGATCTTTTTTCTCTCTCTAACTGCCTTTTATACCCTGTCTTTATCTTTGCTCTTTGCCATCTTAATTATTATGTGTCTTGGTGTTGTCTTCCTTGGGTCCCTTGTGTTGGGAGATCTATGAGCTTCGGTGGACTGCGAGACTATTTCCTTCCCCAATGAGGGAAAGTTTTCAACAATTATTTCTTCAAAGACAATTTCTATCCCTTTTTCTCTCTCTTCTTCCTCTGGTACTCCTATAATGCGAATATTGTTCCGTTTGGATTGATCACACAGTTCTCTTAATATTCTTTCATTCCTGGAAATCCCTTTATCTCTCTCTGCCTCAGCTGCTCCGTACTCCTGTTCTCTGATTTCTATTCCATTAACAGTCTCTTGTATCTCATCCATTCTGCTGTTAAGCCCGTCGATCACTTGTCTGATTTCTGCATTGTCTTTCCTCAGTTCCCTCACTTCCTCTCTCAGCTCTTGCACATTTCTCTGTAGGTCCATCAGCATGGTTAAGACTTTTATTCTGAATTCTTTTTCAGGAAAACTGTTCATTTCCATCCCTTCAGACTCCCTCTCTGGGGTTGTCTGGTTGATTTTGGTCTGAACCATATTCCTCTGTCTTTTCATGGCTATAGAATTGGTCACTGATATTTGCCACGCATGTCAGCTTGGCTCTTTAAGACTTTGAAAACAGAAGAAAAAAAAAGAAAAAAAAAGGAAAAAAAGGAGAAAGAAAGAAAGAAAAAAAGAAAGAAAAGAGAAAACAAAAACAAAGCAAAACAAAGAAAACAAAAAAAAAAACCGCCCACCGGCCCTAGATTCTGTGGGAATGCTCTAGGTGGCGCTATTGCCCCACTATTCCACAGCTGTGGCTGCACTGCTCTGCAAGGCCCTTTATCACTCTGGCAGGGGTGGGAACGAATAGGAGGCTGTTGATCTCAGTGAGAAGTGTTAAGTATGGCTACGCTTCCTCAGTCGCCAGCTAAGGCGTCTGAAACTCCCCAGGACTCCCAGCCTGCTGGGCTCAGTGTGCCGGGGTGATCCAGCTCCTCCGCTGGGCTCCTTCTCTTTAAGACCACTGAAGAAAACGCGCGCTTTTTTTTTTCCTTCCCGGGAGCCGGCTGCAAGCACCCTGGCGTCTTCCCTGCTCAGATCCTGCCCCTCTGTCTCTCCAATCTCCGCTGCACTGCGCAATGTGGGTCAGGTCTCCCCACGCAGATCACCGGGGCTGGCTACTTCGCGGGGTGTACTTCCACTCCCTCCCGGCTCTGAATCCTCTCCTCCCACCAGTGCGCTGGGGTGGGGGAGTGCTCAGATCCCACCGGCTCACGGCTCCGTATCTTACCCGCCTCTTGGGGTGCCGAGTCCTCTTGGGTGTAGCTGCACGCTGTGCGCTTTCCTGTGTATTCTCGTCTCTCTTTTAGGAATAGATGTATTTGCTGTGTTTTCGTAGATAAATATAGTGTTGGGACGAGATTTCTGCCACCCTGCTCACACCGCCATCTTCCCGGAAGTCCCCTTACTTATCATTTTTTTATGCAAATTGTCAGACAGAAAAGCAAATTAAGGCTCAGATAGGCTAAGAATTGGCTCAAGATCACAGAGCTTGCATACACGTGAGAACATTCTCTGAGTCTGTTGTTGAACAGAAAACCCTATGTATTTTCCACTTTATGTGACCCCAGATATAGAAATGACAAAATTTTAAATTTGAGTAAGGAACAAAATTGTCCTTCTCTTGGTGACCTAAGAGCACTAACTATCTTTATCCCTCATTTTTTTTCATTTTGTTATCATTAATCTGCAATTACCTGTGCAACACTATGGTTACTAAACTCCCCACTTCATCAGGTCCCCCCCGCTTACGCGATTACAGTCACTGTCCAGCAGCATAGTGAGATGCTACAGAATCACAACTTGTCGTCTCTGAGTTGTACAGCCCTCCTTGTGCCACCCCAACATTACGTCTGCTAATCGTAATGCACCTTTTTCCCCCTTATCCCTCCCTTCCGACCCTTCGTCCTCAGTCCCTTTCCCTTTGGTAACTGTTAGTCCATTCTTTCTTGGGTTCTGTGAGTCTGAGGCTGTTTTGTTCTTTTAGTTTTTTTCTTTGCTCTTATGCTCCACATATGAGTGAAATCATTTCATACTTGACTTTTTCTCCTTTGCTTACTTCACTGAGCATAATACCCTCTAGCTCTGTCAATGTTGTTGCAAATGGTAGGATGTGTTTTCTTCTTATGGCTGAATAATATTCCATTGTGCATATGGACCACATCTTCCTTATCCATTCATCTACTGATGGGCACTTAGGTTGCTTCCATTTCTTCGCTATTGTAAATAGTGCTGCGATAAGCATAGGGGTGCGTATGTCTTTTTCAAATGGCCTCCTACATTCTTAGGGTAAATTCCTAGGAGTGGAATTCCTGGTTCAAATGATATTTGTATTTTAACTTTTTAGAGGAACCTCCATACTGCTTTCCACAATGGTTGAACTAATTTGCAGTCCCACCAGCAGTGTAGGAGGGTTCCCTTTTCTCCACATCCTTGCCAACATTTGTTGTTTGTGTTTTGGATGTTGGCCATCCTCACTGGTGTGAGGTGATATCTCATTGTGGTTTTAATCTTCATTTCTCTGATGATTAGCTATGTGGAGCATCTTTTCATGTGCCTGTTGGCTATCTGAATTTCTTCTCTAGAGAAGTGTATATTCATGTCCTCTGCCCATTTGTTAATTGGATTATTTGCTTCTTGTTTGTTAAGGTGCGTGAGTTCTTTATATATTTTGGATGTCAACCCCTTATCGGATACGTCATTTATGAATATAGTCTCCCATACTGTAGGATGTCTTTTTCTCCTACTGATTGTGTCCTTTGCTGTACAGAAGCTTTTCAGCTTGATATAGTCCCACTTGCGCCTTTTTGCTTTTGTTTCCCTTGCCAGGGGTGATACGTTCATGAAGAAGTCACTCATGTTTATGTCCAAGAGATTTTTGCCTATGTTTTTTTCTAAGAGTTTTATGGTTTCATGACTTACATTCAGGTCTTTGATCCACCTTGAGTTTTCCTTTGTGTATGGGGCTAGACAGTAGTCCAGTTTCATTCTCTTACATGTAGCTGTCCAGTTTTTCCAACACCAGCTGCTGAAGAGGCTGTCATCTCCCCATTGTATATCAAAGGCTCCTTTATCAAATATTAATTGACTGTATATGTTTGGGTTAATGTTTGGATTTCTATTCTGTTCCACCAGTCTGTGGGTCTGTTTTTGTGCCAATACCAAATTGTCTTGATTACTGTGGATTTGTAGTAGAGCTTGAAGTCAGGGAGCATAATTCCTCCTGTTTTATTCCTCCTTCTCAGGATTGCTTTGGCTATTCGGGGTCTTTTGTGGTGCCATATGAATTTTAGAATTATTTGTTCCAGTTCACTGAAGAAAGCTGTTGGTAGTTTGATAGGGATTGCATTGAATCTGTAGATTGCTTTAGGTAGTATAACCATTTTGACAATATTTATTCTTCCTAGCCAAGAGCATGATATGAACTTCCATTTGTTAGTGTCCTCTTTAATTTCTCTTAGGAGTGTCTTGTTTTCAAAGTACAGGTCTTTCACTTCCTTCGTTAAGTTTATTCCTAGGTACTTTATTCTTTTTGATGCAATTGTGAATGGAATTCTTTTCCTGATTTCTCTTTCTGTTAGTTCTTCATTAGTGTATAGGGAATCTGTGTGTTAATTTTGCATCCTGCAACTTTGCTAAGTTCAGATATTAGTTCTAGTAATTTTGGAGTGGAGTCTTTAGGGTTTTTTATGTACAATATTATGTCATCTGCAAGTAGTGACAATTTGACTTCTTCTTTACCAATCTGGATGCCTTGTGTGTCTTTGTTTTGTCTGATTGCCATGGATAGGATGTCCAGTACTATGTTGAATAACAGTGGGGAGAGTGGGTATCCCTGTCTTGTTCCTGGTCTTAGATGAAAAGCGTTCAGCTTCTCCATGTTAAGTATAATGTTGGCTGTGGGTTTGTCATATATGGCCTTTATTATTTTGAGGTACTTGCCCTCGATACCCATTTTGTTGAGACTTTTAATCATGAATGGATGCTGAATTTTGTCAAATGCTTTTTCAGCATCCATGGAGATGATCATGTGGTTTTTGTTCTTTTTGTTGATGTGGTGGATGATGTTGATGGGTTTTTGAATGTTGTACCATCCTTGCATCCCTGAGATGAATCCCACTTGATCGTGGTGTATGATCCTCTTAATGTATTTTTGAATTCGGTTTGCTAATATTTTTTTGAGTATTTTTGCATCTACGTTCATCAGGGATATTGGTCTGTAATTTTCTTTTTTGGTGAAGTCTTTGCCTGGTTTTAGTATTAGATTGATGCTGGTTTCATAGAATGAGTTTGGAAGTATTCCCTCCTCTTCTATAGTTTTGAAAACTTTAAGGAGAATGTGTATTATGTCTTCTCTATATGTCTGGTAAAATTCAGAGGTGAATCCATCTGGCCTGGCGGTTTTGTTCTTAGGTAGTTTTTTGATTACCATTTCTGTTGCTTTCCTGCTAATAGATTTGTTTAGGTTTTCTGTTTTTTGCTTCGTCATTCTTGGAAGGTTGTATTTTTCTAAGAAGTTGTCCATTTCTTCTAGGTTTTCTAGCTTGTTAGCATATAGATTTTCATAGTATTCTCTTATAAATCTTTGTATTTCTGTGGGGTCCATTGTGATTTTTTTCCTTCCTCTATTCTGATTCTGTTTATGTGTGTAGATTCTCTTTATCTCTTAATAAGTCTGGCTAGGGGTTTATCTATTTTGTTTATATTTTCAAAGAACCAGCTCTTGGTTTCATTGATTTTTTTCTCTTGTTTTATTCTTCTCAATTTTATTTATTTCTTCTCTAATCTCTATTATGTCCCTCCTTCTGGTGACTTTGGGCCTCATTTGTTCATCTTTTTCCAATTTCAATAATTGTGTCTTTAGACCATTCTCTTGGGATTGTTCTTCCTTCTTTAAATACGCCTGGATTTCAATATACCTTCCTCTTAGAACTGCCTTTGCTGCGTCCCACAAAAGTTGAGGCTTTATGTTGTTGTTGACGTTTGTCTCCATATATTGTTTGATCTCTGTTTTAATTTCGTCGTTGATGCATTTATTATTAGGGAGCATGTTGTAGAGCCTCCATGTACTTGTAAGCCTTTTTGTTTTTTTTGTACAATTTATTTCTAGTTTTATACCTTTGTGATCTGAGAAGTTGGTTAGTAGAATTTCTGTTTTTGAATTCACTGTGGCTCTTTTTGTGACCTAGTATGTGGTCTATTCTGGAAAACGTTCCATGTGCACTTGAGAAGAATGTGTGTCCTGCTCTTTTGGGTGCAGAGTTCTGTAGATGTCTGTTAGATCCATCTGTTCTAGTGTGTTCTTCAGAGCCTCTTTGTTTTTACTTATTTTCTGTCTAGTTGATCTGTCCTTTCGAGTGAGTGGTGTTTTGAAGTCACCTAAAATGAATGCATTGCTTTCTACATCCTCCTTTAATTCTGTTAGTATTTGTTTCACATATGTCGGCGCTCCTGTGTTTGGTGCATATATATTTAAAATGTTTATATCCTCTTGTTGGACTGACCCTTTCATCATTATGTAACGTCTTTCTTTATCTCTTGCTACTTTCTTCGTTTTGAAGTCTATTTTGTCTGAAAGAAGTACTGCAACACCTGCTTTTTTCTCCTTGTTGTTTACATGAAATATCTTTTTCCATCCCTTCACCTTTAGTCTGTGTATATCTTTGGGTTTGAGGTGAGTCTCTTGTAAACAGGATATAGATGGGACTTGCTCTTTTATCCATTCTGTTACTCTGTGTCTTTTGATTGGTGCATTCAGTCCATTTACATTTAGGGTGATTATCAATAGATATGTACTTTTTGCCATTGCTGGCTTTAGATTCGTGGTTACCAAAGGTTCAAGGGTAACTTCTTTACTATCTAACAGTCTGTCTTAACTCACTTGTGAGGGTGTTATAAACACAGTCTGATGATTCTTTATTTCTCTCCTTTTTTATTCTTCCTCCTTCATTCTTTATGTTCTAGGTGTTTTATTCTGTACTCTTTTACATTTCCTTTGACTGTTTTTGTTGATAGTTGATTTTACTTTTTGCCTTTAGTTAGTATTTGGATGGTCTGCTTTCTTTGTTATGATTTTATTTTCTCCGGTGACATCTTTTTAGCCTTAGGAGTGCTTCCATCTAAAGCAGTCCCTTTAAGATATCCTGTAGGGGTGGTTTGTGGGAGGCAAATTCCCTCACCTTTCGCTTGTCTGGGAATTGTTCAATCTCTGCCTCAAATTTAAATGATAATCGTGCTGGATATAGTATTGTTGGTTCAAGGCCCTTCTGTTTCATTACGTTAAATATATCACGCCATTCTCTTCTGGCATGTAAGGTTTCTGTTGAGAAATCTGATGATAGCCTGATGGGTTTTCTTTTGTAGGTGATCTTTTTTCTCTCTCTAGCTGCCTTTAATACTCTGTCCTTTTCTTTGATCTTTGCCATTTTAATTATTATGTGTCTTGGTCTTGTCTTCCTTGGGTCCCTTGTGTTGGGAGATCTGTGGGCTTCCATGGTCTGAGAAACTATATCTTTCCCCAGCTTGGGGAACTTTTCAGCAATTATTTCTTCAAAGACACTTTCTATTCCTTTTTCTCTCTCTTCTTCTTCTGGTACTCCTATAATATGAATATTGTTCCGTTTGGATTGGTCACACAGTTCTCTTAATATTCTTTCATTCCTAGAGATCCTTTTGTCTCTCTCTGCCTCAGCTTCTCTGTATTCCTGCTCTCTGATTTCTATTCCATTAATAGTCTCTTGCACCTCATCGAGTCTGCTCTTCAGCCCATCAATCGACTCTCTCATTTCTGTTATATCTCTTCTCTTTTCCTCCCTTAGCTCTTGCATATTTCTCTGTAGATCCATCAGCATGATTATGACTTTTATTCTGAATTCTTTTTCAGGATGATTGTTTAAGTCTATCCCATCAGGCCCTCTCTCTGGGGTTGTCTGTGAGTTCCTTGTCTGTACCATATTCCTCTGTCTTTTCATGGCGATAGAAGTGGTCACTGGTATGTGCCACATGTGTCAGCTGGGAGAACAAGTCCCTTCCTTCTTGTTGTTCTCCTTGCCCTTCTCCTGGGCCTGAACTGATTTCTCACACACTGGGAGACTGTCTCTGGGATAATCCCCTGAACTGCCTGTGTGGGGGGCCACCCTCAGCCTAGCCTATAGCACTGTGGGGGTTTGCAGTCTCGCTGGGTGCCTTCTGGTCCCCTTGGTGCTTTCTAGCCCTTGTTCTCGGTTCTGGGGTCCTTTTCGCTTAGCTGTGCACCAGCCAGGAGAAGATTCTGTGAGGTTGCTGTGGGCAGGGCCGCTCCTCTGCTCTTCCACGGCAGTGGTGGCTCTGCTGGACCCTTTGTGGCATCGGCCAGGGGGGAACGAATGGCAGCGTGCTGATCTCTGTGGAAAGCCTTGGTGCAGTTGCTTTGCCCGGCCGCCAGCCTGTGGGTCCAAAATTCCCCAAGACTCCCAGACTTCTGGACTGAGTACGCTGGGATGATTTTGTTCCGCTGTTGGGCCCTTGTCTCTTTAAGGCTTTTTAAAAAGTGCCCACTTTTCTTTTGTCCCAGGGAGCCGGCTGAGGGGACCTGCTTGCAGTCTCCTTCTCATTCCTGCCCTTCTGTTTCTCTAATTTCCAATACACCACACAATGTGTGTCTGCGCTCCCAATGCAGATCACCAGGGCTGGTTATTTAGCTGTCCTGTGTTTCCACTCCCTCCCCACTCTGATTCTTTTCCTCCCGCCAGTGAGCTGGGGTGGGGGAGTGCTCTGGTCCCGCTGGGTCGTGGCTTTGTATCTTACCCACTTCATGAGGCACTGAGTTCTCACAGGTGTAGTTGTAGCCTGGCTGTTATACTGTATCTTCTTGTCTCTCTTTTAGGAATAGTTGTATTTGCTGTATTTTCACACATATATATGGTTTTGGGAGGATTCCACTGCCCTGCTAACGCCACCATCTTTCCAGAAGTCCCCTTATCCCTCATTTTTAATCAGCTTTATTGGGGTATAATTTACATACAACAAAAACAATTTTTTAATTTTAAGTATATAGTTTAATGAGTTTGGACAAATATATACACTTGTGCAATGGGCACCACAATCAAGATACAGAATATTTCCAGCACCCCACAAGTTCCCTCATGCCTTTTGCTGCCAATCTCTTCCCAGTACTCAGGTCCTGACAACCCTAGGTCTCATTTCTGACCCCATCGTTTCCTGTGGTGCATCATATGAATGGAATCATACAGCAAGTGCTCATTTTTGTCTGTTTCTTTCACAGAATATAATGAATTCAAGACCATCCATGTGTCATTAGTTTGTCCTTTTGTTCTGCATAGACTCCTGCTGTGTGAATACAGCTTGTCCCTTCACCAGCTAATGGGCATTGGCATTGTTTCCAGTTTTATACTATCAGTAATAAAGCTGCTCTCAACATTCATGTACAAGCCTTTGAATGAACATATGTTCTCATTTTTCTTGGGTAAATACCTAGCAGTAGGATCCGGGTTATATGATAAATGCTTTTTAACTTTTTACCAAACTGTTTCCAAGGCAGTTTTGTATTTCCAACAGCACTGTATATTTCTAGTGGCTCTGTTTTGTTTGTTTGTTCACATGTTTGATTTTTAGATTCTACACATAAGTGAAACCATATGGTACTCATCTTTCTCTGTTCTGACTTATTTTACTTGGTGGAATGCCCTCTATGTCCCTTCTTGTTGCCACAAACAGCAAGATCTTCTTAATGGCCGAATACCATTCCACTGTATAAATGTACCACATCTTTTTTATCCACTCATCTATCAGTAGACATATAGGCTGCTTCGATATTTTGGCTATTTTAAATAATGCTGCAATAAACATAGGATAGTTTCAGGTTAGTGATTTTGTTTTCTTTGGGAAAATTCCCAGAAACGGAAATGCTAGGTCAGTAGTTCCATTTTTTTTAATTGTTAAAAGTTTGTTTCAGTTTGTTCACCAGTTGGTGGAAGTTTGGTTTCTTCTAGTGCTTGTCTCTTATGAATAAGACTTCTGTGAAAAACAAGTATTAGTCTTTGTGTGAACATGTTTTCTTTTGTCTTCAGAAAATATCCAGGAGTGTGATTGCTGGGTCAAATGATAAGTATGTTTAATTTTTTAAGAAACTGCCAAATTTTTTTCCCAGGTAGCCATTTTGCATTCCCACTGAAAATATATGAAAATTCCAGTTCTTCCACATCTGTGTCAATACTTGATGTACCAGTCTTCTTAATTTTAGTCATTCCAGCTTGTGCTTTACTAAAATTCTCTCTTCCCACAGGAAGGAAAACAAGTTGAAAAGAACAAAATACCAGTTAGTAGTAGTCTAGGTTTAGAGAGAGTTAAAACTCTCTGTCCTATTTTCACACCAATAGACATAGGGGCTTCAGGAAAGGGGTAGTGAAGAAGAATTTACCTCTGGATGTACTGACACACTGAGGACACATGGACTTGACTAGGATTGAATAGTGAGTAGCAGCAGAACCAGACAGAGATGCTTTGGGGACTGGGGTCTCCACCAGTAGAGAGGGAGGGGCCACGGCAAGGAGATAGATCTTGTCTCTTTGGCTGAGATGACGTAGTAAATCCTCATAGGAAGCGACTTATAAGTAGTGGTTAGTTATCTTTTAAAATAATTCCATGTTATAACAGCACTCAAATAATTTAATATTAATTTACAAAGTGGCAGATCTTGAAGGGCACTGTGCCTGGTCTGGGGGCAAAGGCCCTCCCCTCAAGTTTCTCAAAGTTCAGTAAGTGAGTGAGGGAAACTGACCATCATTTCTAACACTGTTTCCCAGGGAACTCTCTCTGGCATCCTCTCAGATCTGATCTATTTATCTGTAGCCTCTTCCTGAGTGGGAAAGGGCAGCCACACAGCCTGCATCACCACAACTCTGCAGGACAAGGCGAACCAACTTGGCAAGGACTGACATGGTTTCTGTCCTCTGGACTCCAGCAGGATGTGCTGCTAAGGCTCAGAACCTGAGGGGCTCCATCCTCAGCCCTGCCTCCCAGAAGCCACACCAGCACGTGTTTTCACCCTCCACTCTCAAAGCAGACTGAAATGGGGTCACCTGCCCAGAGTTCACTGTGAAGGGTGAGTGGTGACCACAGTATGCCAGTCACCTGCCCAACTTCCAGCTCCCCAGATCTGCAGAGAGACCAACCAGCCATAAGCGTCCTCACTGAGAAAAATGCTCACTTATTGGGAGAACAGAAAGTGGAGCTCTGGCTGAAACAACTTTGCCTTTAACAGCAGATTTTTAATCCTCTTGTCTGGTGGATGAAATCAGTTCCCAGAACACAGAGGTTATTAATAACTGTGGGACATTTTCCCATTCTCCAGATCAATTGGCAGAAGTCTCTGGTTACTTCCTTCTGGATGCTTCTATCATTTAGAGCTGGGAAGAGGCCTCCTCCTTGAAACCCATACAGTTTTTCTGGCTTGGGAATTACACAGTGTCTCCCAGTCCCCAGCCCAACAAACCAAATCCAGCAGGAGGACTCAGCCCCTCTTGCACCTTTCCAGGCTGGCTTGGCATGGCTGGCACCTTTGCATCCTCTGAGATGCTCCCGCTGTCTCATGTGCAATGCAACATGTGTGTCCTGGCTGACTCCTCACTGCCAAGTGTGGTCCCGAGTATTGACAAGGATCCGTGGAGCTGGCCTGATTTAGAATGAGGTCAGTTTGAGTTGGCTCCCCTCCTTGTGGCTGGTAGAAGTCTTAGAATCAGTAGCTGGGCAGGAACTAAGCAAGGCCCAGATCCTCATTTGGGGGTCTTGGGAGTGGTCACTTACCCCCACCCCATGGCAGGAGGGGTGTCAACTGTAGGGCTTCCTCCAGAGCTTACCCCAGCTCCCCTCTTCCTCTCTCACTCCTCCTGGGGGTCTGGCCATGCCTGTAGGTCTACCAGGATCTCAATTCAGGAATCTCTGCTTCTCTGGCCCTCACCCTCTGAGCTCCGATGGCCCACATGCCTACTGGTCATGTCGCCAGAGGTGGCAGCTTGGCATCCTAAACCCAGCAGGGCAGAGTGGGCTGGGCAGGCCCAGGGTCACCTTCTGGCCCCCAGCCTGTCATCTCACCTTGCAGAGACCACAAGCACACCTGCCTTGGGAGGGTTGGTGATGGTGGGGGCACAGCCCCATCCACATTCAGTGCCCAGCAGACTCATTCTAAGTGGGCCCGGGAATGACATCTTCCCCACGAACCTGCAGCCCTCTACCTCCTGTCTCATGTGATGGCATCGTTGCTCTCTTAGTCACTCAGATGAATGACAAAGCAGTATTCTTGCATATCTTTCACTAGTCTAGTTTTTTTGTGTGATAAAATATATATAACATAAAATTGACCATCGTAACTATTGTTCAGTGTGCAGTTCAGTGGCCTTGAGGACATTCACCATGGCCATGGTCCATCTACAGAACTTCTTTCTCTCTCCAAAATGAAACTCTGTACCCTTCAAATATCAACTCCCCTGCTCCCCCAGCCTCTGGTGCCCACCCTTCTACTTTCTGTCTATGAATTTGACTAGTCTGGGTGCCTCAGATGAATGGGGTCCTTATGTGTCTGGCTCATTTTCCTCAGCAACATGTGCTCAGAGTTCACCCTTGCTGCAGCAAATGTCAGAATTTTCTTCCTTTTTAAGGCTGAATATTATTCTATTCTATGTAGACACCAAGTTTTAAAAATCCGCTCATTGGTCTATTTTTAAAAAGGGGTTTTGGAGAGGAAATTAATGCACCTAGTTTTAAAACTTACACATTACAAGAAAGTACAGTGCAACCTGGTCTCCTCCTAGCCAAGGGCAGGGCATGCCCTCAGAACCCAGCTGTAAGTCAAGTCCAGGGAGAGGAAATCCCAGGAAAATACCTCTAAAAACTGAAATGAGTCAAAGGGAGAAATAAAGTTTAAAATCCGTTTATTCCTCACAAACTGTAGTCCCGGGCCCTTCTTTCTTTCCTGCTCCAGTAGAAGCAAAACCAGCCCTCCCCTCACCTCTCAGGTACAGATAAGCCCTCTGTTGCCCAGGTAATTACCCATTGATATGAAAATGAACTTCTCTCCACCCCTGAGGAATGATGCAAATGCATTAAAGCGATACTTCTCTCCACCCTTGAGCGCCTGTTGATATGCAGATATAGTAACGCCAGGAGAGATATTCTGGAAATATTACAATTTTACTCACACCTGCCCTCTGATTTCCCTCAGCAGTGACCTTCCAATTCACCTTCCCTTCTGTGCCAGCACCGGTTTCTGCCCCAACCCTGGTTTTTGCCCCAATACCTTGGAGTTATCACTGGTTGCTCCCACCCAGACCTTGCTTCTGGAAGCTTCTCTGCACATGCTGCCTTTGAGGCTGCCCCCCAACTGGTCCCAGCTGGCCATTATCCTTTCCCCTAGCACTGGGGCTGCTTCCTCTCCAAATGCCTGGAGAAGCCTTCTTACTCCCAAGATTCATTACAAATGTCTCCCTCACTACTCAGAAGGGACCCTGAATTTCTCTCCCCCTCCTTTGTACTCCTACACCAGTGACCCTATGCTGACTCTGCCCTGTAGTCACTGGGTTACTATCTTATCTCTCCCAAGATAAGTAAGCTCTTAGAAAGAATAAAAGGAAGCCAGAGCAGGGCTGGCTGTTAGGTGTCAGGGGCATGTGCCACACCACCAGGACTAATGGGCCCTGATGCAGTGCTAAGTGTTCCCCTTTCTATGCCAAAGAGGGAATGGAGGTGGGTAGGTTTGGATGAAGGGGACCAGATCGTGCAGCAAGGGAGGGGGAGGAGGAGTGAGTGCCTCAGTGGTGTTGGGTACTTTCATAGGGGCTTCCACAGAGAAGAATGGCTCCTGTGGAACTGGGTCTGGGGACAAGGTCACATGCTGAGGTCTGCACAAAAGCTGTAGCCTACCCAGGCCTGCCCTTGCTTCCTCTTCCCTCCCTCCTCCCAACCATCTCCTCCAGCTCTTGCTCTTGTGCCCTGAACAAGGAGGAGGCTGTGGCAGCCGCCCTCAGGAAGGCATTGCCAGAGGGTGAGGTGCAGTGCATTTAGCCCCTGGGCCCCAGTCATTCCGTGCCAAAATGTTCAGTTCACCATGGCCACATCTCCACATGGAAGACTTCTGGTGCTTTTGATGCCGGGGTTCCTGTTTGCAGAGTCGAAGAATGAACTTAGCAAACACCCAAGGTAGGAGAGCCAGGGTAAAGGCTTTTATTCAGAAGGAAAGTGAGAGGAAAGAGCTCTTGGCTAATGCCAAGAGGGGACAAGAGAGCCCAGGGTGGTGCGTTGTCTAGGGGATTTATAGGCAGTTGAGGATTTTTGGAAATTGAGGGCTTAGGGAATAGACTTGTACTACCTGCCCTGCCCTCAAGGTGAGCTGGGTTATTGTCTGTTTGCCAGAGTTGTTTACAGTGAAGTCATGGGTTATGCTGAGATACTCTTGGGGAACACTCAAACATTCCAGGCAAAGTTGCTCCTGGCCTTTTGACCTTTAACTGATCTCACTGAAGATGTCTATATTCCTAGTCTGGAATCTTTACTCTAGAGAATTAGTGTGACCTTGACTTTGCATAGTGCTGAACAGAGTTTCGATATGGACTTTACACGGTTACATTGCTTTGACTGTAAATATCCTGCCTTGCTTTTTCCGGAGGCCCTTGCCCTACTCTGTCTAAGCCCATGGTCCCTGTCTCACTTTCTTACTTGTCAGGACACTCAGACCCAGACAGGTCCAAGTTCAAATAGGAAAGCTGCTCCTTTTCTACTTGCCCACTCATTAACAATAGTTATGAAACACCTATGAAGTGTCAGGCACTGTTCTGGGGGTACAACCTGCTTCCATACAGACTTGTAACAGTCCTGTTGACAGTCTCATCCAAGCCTCCTCCTTTCTGTTGGGTGCTATTCCTGAATCTGACGGCTCAGACTCCTCGAACTACCAGGATGAGAGTTCAACTTATGCTACGTAAGGCTACTTATCTCCCATCTCATGACTTTTTGCTTCCTAAATTTTGTTGACATCTCTGACGTTAAAAAGAAACAGGTCCAAAATAGAGTCACTTATATGAATCCCCTCCAAGACTTAATACTTAACTGTAATTTCAGTTTCAGTCCCTCGCAGGAGTGGAATTTTAAAGGAACCAATCTGGAATTTCCTGATGATTAATGAGGTCTTCTGCATGAGACGCTCTGCTCTTCCCCCTAAGAGAAAGTGACCTGGCCTAAAACCTTTCTTTTCTATTGTTAAGAACTTCCTTGGCCAACCCTACTTCCTGTAAAAAGTTTCTATTTTGGAAAACTCTTGAGGAGAAGGATTAAAGATGGCAGTGTGAGAGGTGAGACAGAGGCTTCTTCCTAAAACCACATATAATACAAAAATATAACTAATACAACTACTTTTGAAAGAGCAACAGGAAAGAGGACTGCACCAAAGGGCATACACCTGGAGACAAGAGCAGACCTCACAGAACAGGGTAACCTACTAAAGCTATGGCCCAGTAGGATCCAAGCCCTTCCCCCACCCCAGTTCATGGGTGGGAGGAAGACAAACTGAGCAGGGAGGGAATGGAGACCTGGGGCTGCTGAATACCTAACTCTGGAGATCTGCTCAGGGAGAGCAAACCTACATTTCATTCTGCTTGCATGAAACTCTCTTAATTAGGGGGTTGGAAAGCTAAGACAGGCAGAATTCCTTAAGAGACTAAAATCCCAGCAGCTGGTGGAAAGCAGAGATCCATATCCAGCTGCTCTGGGACAAAAGAAAGGCAGGCAGTCTGAGGGACTTCCTAACAATGAAGCCCTTAGCAAGAGGGCTGCTAAAGGGGAAAGGATTGCACAGAGCTTACTGCTCAGGAGAAAGGACAGGTAGACAAAATTGTCCAGGTGCACTCTGCCCAGCAGGTTGGGAGCTTTCACGATCTTCAGGTGCTCTAGCTCCCTGGCTGCCTACACAGCTCCAAGAAACCCTTCTGTGATAGGAAGCCTACTGTGCCTTTCTCCTGGCCAGCCCCACCTGGCTCACAAACTAGCAAACGCTACCCTGGCGTTAGGCCAGCCAGAGGGAAGATCTGTCTACAACAACTACAAACGCAAGAGGCTTATATCTGTGTGCTCTTCCAACTGGTTCAGGCAGTGGAGACAGGCATAGCAGCCGGGACATAGGAAACAGCTCTTTCCTCCCCCTGGACACCAATACCACTCCCCTACAAGTAGAGCTCCCAGAGAGTAGAGCTTCTGGGAACTAGAGGACACCATAGACAAATATGAAATTCCAAAGGAACCTGGTTCAGAATAAAATTATTAATGCAACTCCTGAGAAAGATTTAAATTGATATCGACCTCATGACTCTCTCTGAAAGTGAGTTCGAAATAAAAAACATTAACATGCTCACGGAGGTATGGAAAGATATTCAAGAACTCACGAATTAATTCCAGCCGGAGACCCAATTGTTGAAGTGCACAATGGAGGGCATTAAAAGCAGATTGGATACAGTGGAGGAGACGATAAATGAAATAGAAACTAGAGAACAGGAATACAAAGAAGCTGAGGCACAGAGAGAAAAAGGATCTCTAAGAATGGAAGAATTTTGAGAGAACTGTATGACCAATCCAAACGGAACAATATTCGCATTATAGGGGTACCAGAAGAAGAAGAGAGAAAAAAAGGGATAGAAGTGTCTTTGAGGAGGCGATTGTTGACAACTTCCCCAATATGGGGAAGGGGATAGTCTCTCAGGCCATGGAGGTGCACAGATCTCCAAACACAAGGGACCCAAGGAAGACAACACCAAGACATACAGTAATTTAAATGGCAAAGGTCAAGGATAAGGACAGACTATTAAAAGCAGCCAGAGAGAGAAACAAGATCACATACAAAGGAAAGCCCATCAGGCTATCATCAGACTCCTCAACAAAAACCTTACAGGCCATAAGGGGCATGATGTATTTAATGCAATGAAGCAGAAGGGCCTTGAACCAAGATTACTTTATCAGGCAAGATTATCATTTAATATGAAGAAGGGATTAAACAATTCCCAGATAAGCAAAAGCTGAGAGAATTTACCTCCCACAAACCATCTCTACACTGTATTTTGGAGGAACTGCTATAGATGGAAGTGTTCCTATGGTTTAATAGCTGTAACCAAAGGTAATAAAACCACAGTAGAGAAATTAGAACAGATAATTACTAAGCAAATGCAAAATTAAATTAACTATCCCAAAGTCAATCAAGGGATAGACAAACAGTACATAATATGATACCTTATCTCCTCCTCCAAAGAATGGAGGAGGAAGAAAAAGGAGAGAAAAAAAAGATCCTTTAGATTGTGTTTCTAATAGCATATTAAGTGAGTTAAGTTAGATTCTTAGATACTAAGGAAGTTAACCTTGAACCTTTGGTAAACATGAATATGAAGCCTACAATGCCAATAAGTACATACCTATCGATAATCACCCTAACTGTAAATGGACTGAATGTACCAATCAAAAGACAGAGTCACTGAATGGATAAAAAAACAACACCCATCTATATGCTGCCTTCACGAGACTCACTTTAAACCCAAAGACATACACAGACTAAAAGTGAAGGGATGGAAAAAAATATTCCATGCAACTAATAGGGAGAAAAAAGCAGGAGTTGTAGTACTTGTATCAGACAAAATAGTCTTCAAAACAAAGAAAGTCACAAGAGCCAAAGAAAGACATTACATAATGATAAAAGGGTCAGTTCAACAAGAGGATATAACTATTATAAATATCTATGCACACAAGACAGGAGCACCTACATATGTGAAACAAATACTAACAGAATTAAAGGGAGAAAAAGAATGCAATGCATTCATTTAAGGAGACTTCAACACACCACTCATTCCAAAGGACAGATCAACCAGACACAAAATAAGTAAAGAGACAGAGGCACTGAACAACACAGTAGAACAGATGGACCTAACAGACATCTACAGAACTCTACACCCAAAAGCAGCAGGATACACATTCTTCTCAAGTGCACATGGAAGATTTTCAAGAAAACATCATATACTAGGCCACAAAAAGAGCCTCGGTAAATTCAAAAAGATTGAAATTGTACCAAACAGTTTCTCAGACCACAAAGGTATGAAACTAGAAATGCATTATGCAAAGAAAATGAAAAATCCCACAAACACATGGAGGCTTCACAACATGCTCCTAAATAATCAATGGATCAATGACCAAATAAAAACAGAGATCAAGCAATATATGGAGACAAATGATAATAATTCAACACCACAAAATCTGTGGGATGCAGCGAAGGCATTGCTAAGAGGAAAGTGTACTGCAATACAGGCCTACCTCAGGAAAGAAGAACAATCCCAATGAGCAGTCTAAACTCACAATGAACAAAACTAGAAAAAGAAGAACAAATGAGACTCAAAGTCAGTAGAAGGAGGGAGATAATAAAGATTAGAGCAGAAATAAATAAAATCGAGAAGAATAAAACAACAGAAAGGATCAATGAAAGCAGGAGCTGGTTCTTCGAGAAAATAAACAAAATAGATAAACCCCTAGCCAGACTTATCAAGAAAAAAAGAGAGTCTACTCACATAAACAGAATCAGAAATGAGAAAGGAAAAATCACTACTGACAGCACAGAAATACAAAAACTATTAGAGAATACTATGAAAAATTATATGCTAACAAACTGGATAACCTAGAAGAAATGGACAACTTTCTAGTGAAATACAACCTTCCAAGGCTGACCCAGAAAGAAATGGAAAATCTCAAAAGACCAATTACCAGCAACAAAATTGAACTGGTAATCAAAAACCTACCTAAGAACAAAACCTCTGAACTAGATGGCTTCACCACTGAATTTTATCAAACATTTAGTGAAGACCTAATACCCATGCTCCTTAGTTTTCCAAGGAGTAGAAGAAGAGGGAATACTTTCAAACTCATTCTATCATGCCAGCATCACTCTAATACCAAAACCAGGCAAAGACACCACAAAAAAAGAAAACAACAGACCAATATCCCAGATGAACATAGAAGCAAAAATACACAACAAAATATTAGCAAACCAAATTCAAAAATACATCAAGAGGATCATATACCATGATCAAGTGGGATTCATCTCAGGGATGCAAGGATGGTACAACATTAGAAAATGATCATCATCCAGCACATCAACAATAAGAAGGACCAAAACCACAAGATCATCTCCATAGATGCTGAAAAACCATTCAAAAAAAATTCAGCATCCATTCATGATAAAAACTCTCAACAAAATGTGTATAGAGGGCAAGTACCTCAACATAATAAAGGCCATATATGACAAACCCACAGCCAACAGGAAGAGCTGAAAGCTTTTCCTTTAAGATCGAGAACAAGACGAGAATGCCCACTCTCCCCACTTCTCTTCAACATAGTACTGGACGTCCTAGCCACGGCAATCAGACAACACAAAGAAATAAAAGGCATCCAGATTGGCCATGAAGAAGTTAAACCGTCCCTGTTTGCAGATGACATGATATTGTACACAAAAAACCCTAAAGAATCCACTCCAAAACCACGAGATCTAATGTCTGAATTCAGCAAAGTTGTTGGATACAAAATTAATACACAGAAATCTGTGGCATTCCTATACACTAACAATGAACTAGCAGAGAGAGAAATCAGGAAAACAATTCCATTCACAGTTGCATCAAAAAGAATAAAATACCTAGGAATAAACTTAACTAAGGGAGTGAATGACTTATACTCTGAAAACTACAAGACACTCATGAGAGAAATTAAAGAAGAAACCAATAAATGGAAACACATCCCATGCTCATGGATAGGAAGAATTAATATTGTCAAAATGGCCATCCTGCCCAAAGCAATCTACAGATTTAATGCAATCCCTATTAAAATACCAACAGCATTCTTCAACAAACTTGAGAAAATCATTCTAAAATTCATATGAAACCACAAAGGACCCCGAATAGCCAAAGAAATCCTGAAAAGGAAGAATAAAATTGCGGGGACTATGCTCCCCAGCTTCAAGCTCTACTACAAAGCCACAGTAATCAAGACAATTTGGTACTGGCACAAGAACAGACTCATAGAAGAATGGAACAGACTAGAGAGTCCTGATATAAACCCAACAATATATGGTCAATTAATATAGGACAAAGGAGCCGTGGACATACAATGGGGAAATGACAGCCTCTTCAACAGCTGATGTTGGCAAAACTGGACAGCTACTTGCAAGAGAATGAAACTGGATTATTGTTTAACCCCATAGACAAAAGTATACTTGAAATGGATCAAGGACCTGAATGTAAGTCATGAAACCATAAAACTCTTAGGAGGCAACATAGGTGAAAATCTCCTGAATATAAGCATGAATGACTTCTTCCTGAACACATCTCCTCGAGGAAGGGAATCAGAAGCAAAAATGAACTCATGGGACTTCATCAAACTAAAAAGTTTCTGTACTGCAAAGGACACCATCAGCAGAACAAAAAGGCACCCTACAGTAGGGAGAATATATTTGTAAATGACATATCCGACAAGGGGTTAACATCCAAAATATATAAAGAACTTACACGCCTCTACACCCAAAAAGCAAATAACCCAATTAAAAAATGGGCAGAGGATATGAAGAGACAGCTCTTCAAAGAAGACATTCAGATGGCCAACAGTCACATGAAAAGATGCACCACATCACTAATCATCAGGGAAATGCAAATTAAAACCACAGTGAGATATCACCTCACAGCAGTAAGGATGGCCACCATCCAAAAGAGTAAGAACAACAAATGCTGGCGAGGATGTGAAGAAAGGGGAACCCTCCTACACTGCTGGTGGGAATGTAAGCTAGTTCAACCATTGTGGAAAGAAATATGGAGGTTCCTCAAAAACTAAAAATACAAATGCCATTTGATCCGGGAATTCCACTTCCTGGAATTTACCCAAAGAATACATCTTCTCAGATTCAAAAAGACATATGCACCCTATGTTTATTGCAGCACTTTGTACAATAGCCAAGATATGGAAGCAACCTAAGTGTCCATCAGTAGATGAATGGATAAAGAAGAGGTGGTACATATACACAATGGAATACTATTCAGCCATAAGAAGGAAACAAATCCTGCCATTTGCAGTAACATGGATGGAGTTGGAGGATATTATGCTCAGTGAAATAAGCCAGGCATAGAAAGACAAGTGCCAAATGATTTCCCTCATTTGTGGAGTATAATAACGAAGCCAAACTGAAGGAGTATAGCAGCAGACTCAGAGACTCCAGGAAGGAACTAGTGGTTACCAAAGGGGAGGTGTGTGGGAGGGTGGGAGAAGGGGATTGAGGGGTATTTTTAGTATACATGGTGTGGTGGATCATGGGGAAAACAGTGTAGCACAGAGAAGGCAAACAGTGAATCTGTGGCATCTTACTACACTGACGGACAGTGGCTGCATTGGGGTATGGGTGGAGCTTGATAATATGGGTAAATGTAGTAACCATATTGTTCTTTCATGTGAAACCTTCATAACAGTGTATATCAATAATACCTTAATTAAAAAATGAGAAAAAAATAAACTCTTGATATTCAAATTTGCTCTGTTGGATTTCTTTTTTCAACACTGATCTATTATCATCTTTCCCAATTTCTTTGTCTCTTGGATTTATGGCTGTTTTGATCCTTCGCTAACTTTTAGTGAGGTTTCCTATAAGAAATAGAGATAAATCATGGTGTTAACAGCTGTCACATTTAAGTGGAATATTTTTTCTAATTTAACTTTCATTTTACAATGATTGATGGAGTTTGGATATTTTCAGTGGTAAAATAGTATCATTTATTTTAGAAATTTGGAAAGTAAGTGTAAAGAAGAACATAAAGTTCACTCATCATTCCACTGTGGCTTCAGGAGGAAGGGGGTTCCCCACTAGGAGCAAGTTTGCTATGAATCTACTGATTAAAGGAAAACAAGGGTGTAAGTCTGGCGAGAGGAAATCCTGGGGCAAAATACCTCTAAAAACCGAAGTCAGTCAAAGGGAGGAATAAAGTTTAAAACCAGTTTATTGCTTACAAACTGCAGTCTGGCCCATCTCTGTCTTTAATGCCAATGCATTAAGCCATACTTCTTTCCACCTTTGAATGCCTATTGATATGCAGATGTCCTAAAGCCAGGTGAGACATTCTGGAAATATTACAATTTTACCCACACAAACCTTTACTCTTTCCATTCTTCCTGGGAATTGCCTTCCTTCCCTTTGAAGCCACAGGGCGTCTTTCCCTTCTCCTTAGTCTAGAATTGCACATACACCTCATTTTGCCTGACTGTCTTTGTAATCTCTTTGTGATCTGTCACGTTTATGTGGGGTCCTTGTATGTACATAATTAAATTTTATTTTCCCCTATTAATCTGTCTCATGTCATTTTAACTCTTTGACCCCTCAGAATATTGAAGGGTAGAGGAAAAGTTTTCCTCCCCAACAGGGGACAATATTCCAACTATGGAGTCTGGTTCCTGAAGCTGCCTAGATGGGACCAGAGCACAGACAGTCACTGGGGACCAGGTGGTCTAAGCAGTGCCTGGGGAAAGGATAGGGGCCTTCCCGTTGCCTCCTGATTGCGAAGCTGCTGAGCATCTTCCCAGTTCTAGCTCCCGCTTCCACAGGCATGTGGAATGCCCAGAGCTCCCAGGCCCAGCCACCTGGACCTTGGTGCTCTTTTACTCACGGATATGTTGTGAGGTGACCACACACCTCCCTCATCCTCTGATTCAGAGAGGAGGACAGGCAGGGCCCAGGAAGCAGAGCTGGGCAAAGCCCCCTTTAATTCAGTTTCCTCATCAGTAAAGCAATAAAAAATCACACAAGATGAGTTCATGTTAATTATATTTCTAAAAGAGATTAGTAATTTGAACATACCCTAACCCCAACTACAGTAAAGCACAACTGGCTTTTTTTT
Organism: Smutsia gigantea; assembly: GCA_032199065.1. NCBI lineage: Eukaryota > Metazoa > Chordata > Mammalia > Pholidota > Manidae > Smutsia > Smutsia gigantea. Next base: position 68,935 of record JAVSCE010014581.1, on the reverse strand, counting down.
TTGCCTTTAAAAGTAGATTTATTGTTGTTTTACCAATTATAAAAGTTAATACTGGATAATAGTTTGCAAGTTGCAGAAAATTAGGGAGAAAAAAAACTTCTCTGGCCCTTCCCCCACCAGTATCAAACTGTTAGCATGCTGCTTCTTTTCTCAGTATACGTATTGCTTTTGTCTTGAGCCTTCATCAAACTGTATATTAAATATTAGGCTAGCTGCTTTCACTTATTGCAGTAACAATCATTTGGTCATACTGTAATAAACTTTTCCATATAATTCATCCAACTATTCTCTTGTTGTTGGGAATTTAGATTGTTATTACTTTTGACATTATTAATAATGCTGCAATTGATATTTTGGTGCAGAAATGTTCTATTACACTGAGAATTCTTTCCTGAAGCTCTAGTCCCAGAAGCAAAATTACTAGATCAAAAAACAAACATTTAAATAAATGTTCTTAATACTACTGAAAAATTTCTTTACAAAAGCATTTCACCCATGTACACATCTGCCAGCAATACACAAGTCCCTGTCTCACTGATGATTCTCTTTTTGAACATCTGCAATTTACTGGCGGAGCTGGGTGGATGCAACTCATTGTTTTTCTTATTTGCAATTCTTTGATCTTCGATTTGAACATTTTCTCCATTTGGTCTAAGTTGAGTCCAGAACTTCATTGTGCTAAGACTCAGGCAGTTTGGTGTATTAAACAGCTGCTGATTTAGAGGACAACCCAAATTCCCCTCATTGTGACCCCCAAAGGATACATAAATCCTCATCAGGTATTATCAAGGGCCCAACAAGGGCCAGGGGTGCTAGCAGGAGGCTGTGGGATGCAATGAGGTCATTGCAGGTGCTTTCCTCTTGGTGTCTCACAACCTCGCAGAACATTCCCTGGGATGACAGAGTTGGGAGGGATACTCTTTGTTCCCTATCACCCTCCATTGGGCACTGAAGTTGAGAACCATTCCTTTCATTTGTAAATGACTTTATGATGAACAACTCTAGTTCAAGTGGGTACAGACTGAGGGACGTGGTGTTGCTGTGGGGGGGAAATTAAGAGAAGAAGCAGGAAGGTGGGAAGGTGAAAGCCACAAATCAGTCTTAACAAGGAGTATTTGGTGCATCCCAGCAAAGCTTGGCAAGTGCCTCCCAGCAATAAAAGCGCTCAACGGAGTCAGCAGCCTCCAAGAGTTAGCAATGAATTCAAGAAAGCAGAAAAGAGGTTACTTTTTTCCTTTAAAGGATATGTATATATTATAGGTTGAGTTAATTCTTCTCAGTTCTTGTCCTTCCTTTAACAAAGAATTGAAAGGCAAAGACAGTGGCAAAGCGGAATGACAGTTTTATTTGCATACATTCCAAGGGAGGAGCTGGTCAGAGTCAAGGTAGACAAAGGCAAGAAAGGGAAGCTCATTGAATTCCTGCTTGGCATTGGGCAAATCTCTTGCTGACTCTTAAACTAGGGTCACCTGGTGTCCAGTGTCCTCCTGAATCTGCACAGTGTGGGAGCTAGTCCCTATTCCAGAATTTGGGGGAGCCACAGAGCACTAGATGGAGTGAGATTATATTCTGGGAACTTCCCAAAGCAAAGAAAGGAGACTTTCAGGCAGGCTACTAAAAAGCATGATCGTACAGCTACAGTCCAGTCTGGGTCACCCAGGTGATAGGAACGTGCAAGCCCCAGATCAGAGCTCTCAGTAGCCCCTCCCTACTTATCTAAAATAGAACAGAAAGAGTGACATGAAAAAGGGGGAGTATGGGCAACCTCAGACAGGAGGCACACAAGGGTTTAGGGTTTGGGGTCTTATAGGGCCTTTTGGGTAAGGGTCAGGTCAGCATTAGTCATGATGTATACAGGTGATTTATAAATCATTTGAAGTTTTATCTTAAGAATAGAGTTATTGAACTTCCGGGAAGATGGCGGTGTGAGCAGGGCGGCAGAAATCTCCTCCCAACACTATATTTATCTACGAAAACACAGAAAATACATCTATTCCTAAAAGAGAGACAATAATACACAGGAAAGCGCACAGTGTGCAGCTACACCCAAGAGGACTCGGCACCCCAAGAGGCGGGTAAGATACGGAGCGGCGACCCGGCGGGACCCGAGCCCTCCCCCAACCCAGCGCACCGGCGGGAGGAGAGGATTCAGAGCCGGGAGGGAGAGGAAGTGCACCCCGCGAAGTAGCCAGCCCCGGTGATCTACACGGGGAGCGCTGACCCACATCACGCAGTGCAGCGGGGATTGGAGAGACAGAGGGGCAGGATCTGAGCGGGGAACGCACCAGGGTCCTTGCAGCTGGCTCCCGGGAAGGAAAAAAAAAAGTGCGCGCTTTCTTCAGCGGTCTTAAAGAGACAGGAGCCCAGCGGAGGAGCCGGATCGCCCCAGCACACTCAGCCCAGCAGGCTGGGAGTCCTGGGGAGTTTCAGAAGCCTTAGCTGGGGACTGAGGAACCGTAGCCATACTTAACACTTCTCACTGAGATCAACAGCCTCCTACTCGTTCCCACCCCTGCCAGAGCGATAAAGGGCCCTGCGGAGCGGCACAGTCACAGCTGTGGAATAGTGGGGCAACAGCGCCACCTAGAGCATTCCCACAGAATCTACATCCGGTGGGCATTTTTTTTGTTTTTTTTGTTTTGTTTTGTTTTTTGTTTTGTTTTTGTTTTTTCTTTTCTTTCTTTTTTTTCTTTTTCTCTTTCTTTCTTTTTTTCTTTTTTTCTCTTTTTTTTTCTTCTCTTTTTAAAGTCTTAAAGAGCCCAGCTGACATATGTGGCAACTATCAGTGACCAAATTATACAGCCATGAAAAGACAGAGGAATATGGTTCAGACCAAAATCAACCAGACAACCCCAGAGAGGAAGTCTGAAGAGATGGAAATGCACAGCCTCCCTGAAAAAGAATTCAGAATAAAAGTCATAACCATGCCGATGGACTTACAGAGAAATGTGCAAGGGCTGAGGGAGGAAGTGAGGGAACTGAGGAAAGACAATACAGAAATCAGAGAAGCGATCAACGGGCTTAACAGCAGAATGGATGAGATGCGAGAGACTGTTAATGGAATAGAAAACAGAGAACAGGAGTACAGAGCAGCTGAGGCAGAGAGAGATAAAAGGATTTCTAGGAATGAAAGAATATTAAGAGAACTGTGTGACCAATCCAAACGGAACAATATTCGCATTATAGGAGTACCAGAGGAAGAAGAGAGAGAAAAAGGGATAGAAAGTGTCTTTGAAGAAATAATTGCTGAAAACTTTCCCTCGCTGGGGAAGGAAGTAGTCTCGCAGTCCACCGAAGCTCATAGATCTCCCAACACAAGGGACCCAAGGAAGACAACACCAAGACACATAATAATGAAGATGGCAAAGATCAAAGATAAAGACAGGGTATTAAAGGCAGCTAGAGAGAGAAAAAAGATCACCTACAAAGGAAAACCCATCAGACTATCATCAGACTTCTCAACAGAAACCTTACAGGCCAGAAGAGAATGGCATGATATATTTAACGTTATGAAACAGAAGGGCCTCGAACCAAGAATATTGTATCCAGCACGATTATCATTTAAATATGATGGAGGGATTAAACAATTTCCAGACAAACGAAAGTTAAGAGAGTTTGCCTCTCATAAACCACCACTACAGGATATCTTAAATGGACTGCTCTAGAGGGAAGCACACCTAAGGCTAAAAAGATGTCACCAGAGAAAAAAAAATCATAGCAAAGAAAGCAGACCATCCAAATACCAACTAAAGGCAAAGAATAAAACACCTATTATAGAAAGAATGGAGGAGGAGAAATAAGAAGGGAGAGAAAGAAAGAAACATCAAACTGTGTTTACAATAACTTAACAAGAAAGTTAAGTTAGATTGTTAGATAGTAAAGAAGCAACCCTTGAACCCTTGGTAACCACGAATCTAAAGCCAGCAATGGCAATAAGTACATACCTATCAATAATCACCTAAATGTAAATGGACTGAATGCACCAATCAAAAGACACAGAGTAACAGAATGGATAAAAAAGCAAGACCCATCTATATGCTGCCTACAAGAAACTCACCTAAAATCCAAAGATATACACAGACTAAAAGTGAAGGGATGGAAAAAGATATTTCATGCAAACAACAAAGAGAAAAAAGCAGGTGTTGCAGTACTTGTATCAGACAAAATAGACTTCAAAACGAAGAAAGTAGCAAAAGATAAAGAAGGACATTACATAATGATAAAGGGGTCAGTCCAACAAGAAGATATAACCATTATAAATATATATGCACCCAACACAGGAGTGCCAGCATATGTGAGACAAATACTAACAGAATTAAAGGAGGAAATAGACAGCAATGCATTCATCTTAGGAGACCTCAACACACCACTCACTCCAGAGGACAGATCAACCAGACAGAAAATAAGAAAAGACACAGAGACACTGAACAACACACTCGAACAGATGGACCTAACAGACATCTACAGAACTCTACACTCAAAAACAACAGGATACACATTCTTCTCAAGTGCACATGGAACATTTTCCAGAATAGACCACATACTAGGCCACAAAAAGAACCTCAGTAATTTCAAAAATATTGAAATCCTACCAACCAACTTCTCAGATCACCAAGGTATAAAACTAGAAATAAATTTTAGAAAGAAATCAAAAAGGCTCACAAATACATGGAGACTTAACAACACTCTCCTAATTAATCAATGGGTTAACGACCAAATCAAAACAGAAATCAAAGAATATATGGAGACTAATGACAACAACAACACAAAGCCACAACTTCTGTGGGACGCAGCAAAGGCAGTTCTAAGAGGAAAGTATATTGCAATCCAGGCCTATTTAAAGAAGGAAGAACATTCCCAAATGAATAGTCTAAAGACACAGTTACTGAAATTGGAAAAAGAAGAACAAATGAGGCCCAAAGTCACCAGAAGGAGGGACATAATAAAGATTAGAGAAGAAATAAATAAAATTGAGAAGAATAAAACAATAGAAAAAATCAATAAAACCAAGAGCTGGTTCTTTGAAAAAATAAACAAAATAGATAAACCCCTAGCCAGACTCATTAAGAGAAAAAGAGAATCTACACACATAAACACAATCAGAAATGAGAAAGGAAAAATCACGACGGACCCCACAGAAATACAAAGAATCATAAGAGAATATTATGAGAATCTATATGCTAACAAGCTGGAAAACATAGAAGAAATGGACAACTTCTTAGAAAAATACAACCTTCCAAGACTGACCAAGCAAGAAACAGAAAAACTAAACAGACCAATCACCAGTGACGAAATCGAATTGGTAATCAAAAAACTACCCAAGAACAAAACCCCTGGGCCTGATGGATTCACCTCTGAATTCTACCAGACATATAGAGAAGAAATAACAGCGATTCTCCCTAAAGTTTTCCAAAAAATAGAAGAGGAGGGAATACTTCCAAACTCATTCTATGAAGCCAGCATCACTCTAATACCAAAACCAGGCAAAACCTCACCAAAAAAGAAAATTACAGACCAATATCCCTGATGAACGTAGATACAAAAGTACTCAACAAAATATTAGCAAATCGAATTCAAAAATACATCAAGAGGATCATACACCATGATCAAGTGGGATTCATCCCAGGGATGCAAGGATGGTACAACATTCGAAAATCCATCAACATCATCCACCACATCAACAAAAAGAAGAACAAAAACCACATGATCATCTCCATAGATGCTGAAAAAGCATTTGACAAAATTCAGCATCCATTCCTGATTAAAACTCTCAACAAAATGGGTATAGACGGCAAGTACCTCAACATCATAAAGGCTATATATGACAAACCCACAGCTAACATCATACTTAACGGCGAGACGCTGAAAGCTTTTCATCTAAGATCAGGAACAAGACAGGGATGCCCACTCTCTCCACTGTTATTCAACATAGTACTGGAGGTCCTAGCCACAGCAATCAGACAAAACAAAGACATACAAGGCATCCAGATTGGTAAAGAAGAAGTCAAATTGTCACTATTTGCAGATGACATGATACTGTACATAAAAAACCCTAAAGATTCCATTCCACAACTACTAGAACTAATATCTGAATTCAGCAAAGTTGCAGGATACAAAATTAACACACTGAAATCTGTTGCTTTCCTATACACTAATGATGAACTAACAGAAAGGGAAATCAGAAAAACAATTCCATTCACAATTGCATCAAAAAGAATATAATACCTAGGAATAAACCTAATGAAGGAAGTGAAAGACCTGTACTCTGAAAACTACAAGACACTCCTAAGAGAAATTAAAGAGGACACTAACAAATGGAAATGCATCCCATGCTCTTGGCTAGGAAGAATAAATATTGTCAAAATGGCTATACTACCTAAAGCAATCTACAGATTCAATGCAATCCCTATCAAACTACCAACAGCTTTCTTCAATGAACTGGAACAAATAATTCTAAAATTCATATGGAACCACAAAAGACCCCGAATAGCCAAATCAATCCTGAGAAGGAGGAATAAAACAGGGGGAATTACACTCCCTGACTTCAAGCTCTACTACAAAGCCACAGTAATCAAGACAATTTGGTATTGGCACCAAAACAGACCCACAGACCAGTGGAACAGAATAGAAAATCCAAACATTAACCCAAACATATACAGTCAATTAATATTTGATAAAAGTGCCTTGGATATACAATGGGGAGATGACAGCCTCTTCAGCAGCTGGTGTTGGAAAAACTGGACAGCTACATGTAAGAGAATGAAACTGGACTACTGTCTAGCCCCATACACAAAGGTAAACTCAAGGTGGATCAAAGACCTGAATGTAAGTCATGAAACCATAAAACTCTTAGAAAAAAACATAGGCAAAAATCTCTTGGACATAAACATGAGCAACTTCTTCATGAACATATCTCCCGGGCAAGGGAAACAAAAGCAAAAATGAACAAGTGGGACTATATCAAGCTGAAAAGCTTCTGTACAGCAAAGGACACCATCAGTAGAACAAAAAGACATCCTACAGTATGGGAGAATATATTCATAAAAAACGTATCTGATAAAGGGTTGACATCCAAAATATATAAAGAACTCATGCACCTTAACAAACAGAAAGCAAATAATCCAATTAAGAAATGGGCAGAGGACATGAATAGACACTTCTCCAAAGAAGAAATTCAGATGGCCAACAGGCACATGAAAAGATGCTCCACATCGCTAATCATCAGAGAAATGCAGATTAAAACCACAATATCACCTCACACCAGTGAGGATGGCCAACATCCAAAACACAAACAACAACAAATGTTGACGACGATGTGGATAAAAGGGAACCCTCCTACACTGCTGGTGGGACTGCAAATTAGTTCAACCATTGTGGAAAGCAATATGAGGTTCCTCAAAAAACTCAAAATAGAAATACCATTTGACCCAGGAATTCCACTCCTAGGAATTTACCCTAAGAATGCAGCAGCCCAATTTGAAAAGGACAGATGCACCCCTATGTTTATTGCAGCACTATTTACAATAGCCAAGAAATGGAAGCAACCTAAGTGTCCATCAGTAGATGAATGGATAAAGAAGATGTGGTACATATACACAATGGAATATTATTCAGCCATAAGAAGAAAACAAATCCTACCATTTGCAACAACGTGGATGGAGCTAGAGGGTATTATGCTCAGTGAAATAAGCCAAGCCGAAAAAGACAAGTATCAAATGATTTCACTCATATGTGGAGTATAAGAACAAAGAAAAAAACTGAAGGAACAAAACAGCAGCAGACTCACAGAACCCAAGAACGGACTAATAGTTACCAAAGGGAAAGGGACTGGGGAAAATGGGCGGGAAGGGAGGGATAAGAGGGAAAAAGGGGCATTACGATTAGCAGATGTAATGTTGGGGGGGCACGGGGAGGGCAGTACAACTCAGAGAAGACAAGTAGTGATTCTATAGCATCTCACTACGCTGATGGACAGTGACTGTAATGGGGTTGGTGGGGGGGACCTGATGAAGGGGTAGTTTAATAATCGTAATATTGCACATGTAATTGTAAATTAATGATAATAAAATAAATTATATTAAAAAAATAATAAATGCAATTGATTTGCAGTTTGTTTAGTGTCTCATAAAATAAAATTTACGTTCAAAGTCTCCAAAAAAAAAAAAAAAGAATAGAGTTATTTAGGTGACTGTGTTCGTCTGGATCTTAACATTCCTTATCTACACTTCAGAGGTCTATCTCTTGTCCTGGTTACAAAGTTGCTTGATTAAGGGGCTGGAAGAAGAGGAAAAACAGCATATAGATTAAGTTAAAGAATAAGCTGGGACTTTTTGCAGGCTAAGTAGATTTTACAATGGCATAATCTATTTGGTACAATGAAGACATGGGCTTTTCTTTATCTGGGGAATATAGGGCCTTATATCTTGTGCATAAAGTGGGGTTCCTATGGCCAGGATCCTCACTGAACTTAAATGTAACTGGCCTGTTGCTATGCTACCGCTTCCACACCTTTAGGCAGTAAGCCTTTATTGTGTTAATATAAGGAGTTCCACCCAGTGCCCAGTGGGAGACTGGGTGGCAGGGCTGCAAGGCTGTAGGAGAGTGGAGCGGAGGGCTGGAGTGGTGGCAGCGCCGAGGACAGAGGCCCAGAGGACGGCTGCGCGGGACGGCCGTACAGAGAGGCCCAGAGGTAGAGACCAGCTTGCTGGATCTGAAGCGGCAGTGATAACACAGACTCACTCTGAGTGAACGGGATTTTAGTGGCTGACCTGCCACCTGGAAATAAAGTTGGGTATAACCTTTTCACCCCAAGAACCCTTTGCTGTAAATTTCTTTGGTCACAGTGAATCTATAGCGAACTTGCCTGGAGCTGAAACTCATTTGCAAGACATATGGGAAATATAGGGAATGTATCCAGACATTGTAAGTCACTCCCAGCCTTTGAAACTTCAACTAATTAACTCATTAGCTCTGTGAGTCCTTTCTGGCTCTCTGTTTTTATCTGGTTAACTCTTTGACTCTCTTTTAGTGAGCTTTACTGACTTTATTCTCCTTCCACCCCTCTAATGTCTTTCTGCCTAACATATGCATTCAGCAAAATATTAAGAGTGGTTATGTTGCTGGGCAATCTGATTTGGAGAGATCTTCCTGGGCACTAGGTGAGACCTCAACTTGGGAGAGGGTTCTTACTCTGATAAAGAAGTCACAAGCAGGTTAAAACAAGTAGTAATTTAATAAAGCCAAGTACACATTCAGAGAGGAAGTGTGAGCATGCTCCAGAGGTGAGCAGGTCAGTGGGTTTCAGGTTGGGTGGTCTTATATCTGGAGTTTAAGCAGGGGTGGGATATTTATCAGCTAAGGTTTTCTTAGAATAAGGAGGAGATTTCTGGAAACATAAGGTGATGCCCTCTTTTTGTCCTTAGATGGTATTCCTCAGTACTATCATGGTGCCAAGGGGTGTGACTTTTACTATGCTAATGAGCATATAACGTACTTTGAGGTGAAGTCAGGGTCAACTTTGCCTCCATGTTAGAATTAGTCAGTTTTGGCAGTTCTGATATCTATACCCTCCCTCCCCACATCTGTAAGAACAGTTTACATGGAATGTTTAGAATATGAACAAGCATCTAACCGAATGTAAACACTGGCCAAAGTTCCTAATCCCCTCTCTGCTCATGTCTGGCTGTCCACTTCTGGATTTCTGGTGTGGGGTAAATGGAAGTTTTCAACTGGAATTTCTTGCCTGGCCTTGATAGTGATATGCATATAAGGGCCTGTTTGCACATCAATGTGATGTTTACTGCATCAGAATCCCTGTCTGTCATGGGATTGCAGGTCTGGGGTGAGGGGTGGAGAATAGCAGCCATTCTCTCCTCCCCTCCATTCCTGGTACGTAATTGTTCAGGTGCCCATCAGTCACCAGGGACCCGCTCACAGAGTTCTTCCCAGAGGAAGGGGTAGGGGAAGCAGAATGCTCGCTGCAGTCGGAGGGACAGAGGAGTCAAGCAAGAGGGGGCAGAGTGTGCAGAGAAACTGAACCATGAGCAATAAAAAACCTTTCCCCAACCTCACCGTTTGTGGGTAAAATTGTAATATTTCCTGAATATCTCACCTGGCTTTAGTACATCTGCATATCAATAGGCATTCAAAGGTGGAGAGAAGTATGGCTTTAGGGCATTTGCATCATTCCTCAGGGGTGGAGAGAAGTTCGTCTCCATATCAGTGGGTAATTACCTGGGCAACCGAGGGTGTGTCTGAACCTGAGTGGTTAAGGGGAGGAGGCTGGCTTGCTCACCAGTTTTGCTGCTGCTGGAGCAGGAGCCAGAGATGGGCTGGACTGTAGTTTGTAAGCAATAAACAGGTTTTAAACTTTATTTCTCCCTTTGACTGATTTCAGTTTTTAGAGGTATTTTGCCCCAGGATTTCATCTCCCCAGACTTACAGTTTGGCAAACCAGTGTTTGCTGGGCCATCCAGAAACAAGGGGACAAGAGAGGCTCTGCTAGGCCCCTCCTTGCGCGCAAGCCCAGTTATGCTGAAGTTATCTATGGTGACAAGTTCCTTTCTGAAGCAAGTCCTCTATCTTAATTTTTTTTAGGCAGTTAGGGGGAGGGTCAAAAATTCTTCCTGGACCTCCCGTTTTTAAAAAATAAGCCTAAAATAATCCACATGGCAAAGAGTACATTTTGGGGAGACAAATGTTCCCCTATGGCTCTCAGTACACACAACTCTCTACCCAGTTAACCATGGTCAACCTTAAGTTCTCTTCCTCCAGGAAGTCCTCGACCCCCAGACCAGGTTTGCGGTCTTTGTTCTTTTCCTTCACAGAGCGATCACCACTGCACTTAGATAGCCATTCACCTTTTGTGGGTTAATGTCTGTCTCCTCCCCCAGACCACAGGAGCCTACAGGATCACTTACCCACCATCTCTGGCAACAAGCTGCTGAAAGACAGTGAGTGCTCAAAGCAGATTAGACAAATAAATGAACAAATGAAACTTACTGATTCTGTTAGAAACAGTCCCATGGCACTAGAGAACTAGCAGAGCCTCGCTTGTTTATTTATACTTTCATTCACTTACTAAATACTGAAGGCCTGCTGGGTGCCAAGCACTATTCTAGGTATTTGGGATTCATGTAGGCAGGAATATAGCATCGAAATCCCTGCCCTCACAGGAATACATTCTATACTGAAAGAGACACACTGAGCAAATAAACAGGAAACAGCAAATAAGCCAGGTGGTATTGCAATATTTCCAGAATCTCTTGTCTGGCCTTAGTACATCTCCATAACAATAGGTGTTTCCGTGGGGTGGAGAGAAGTATCCATCTCCATATCAATAGGTGATTATGCGGGTGGTGGGAGTGAGGGTATATCTGGACAGAGAGGTTTGGTGGGGTCCCAAGTCATAGCTGGGTCGCAAGAGACCAGGTAGAGCATAAGTGGATGACTGCTTGTAAGTAATAAACAGTTTCTCTGGCTTTTTTCTCTCTTTGACTGATTTCAGCTTCAAAGGAAATTTGCCTCAGGCTGGGAGCTTATTTTCCCCTGGGAATTACAGAGGTTCACTTTTAAGTAGGATGGTCATGAAAGACCTTCATGTGAAGGTGACAGTTGGACAAAGACTTGCATAAAGTAACAGAGCAACCTGATGGGACAGTAGGCCAAATAGAATACAGGATGCCCAGGTAATTTTTAAATTTGAGATGATCACTAAATATTCCCAAATATTGCATGGGAAACATAATAAAAATTACTCATTGATTATTTGAAATTCAAATATTTATATTGAATTATTTCACTTGTTATAGTAAGAATGTATTTCTCTCGTAATTTGAAAAGCACCAAATAAAATTTTTAAGGTAAATGAACAAAAAGTATTCTTCTGGGAATTTTTAAGCCCAAATATAAAGGTAAAGCTAAAAAGCCACCCCCACCAAATGCCCTCTGAGGTAACCACTCCTCTGAGGTAACCATTACTAGCTTCCTGCACACAGCCCTCTTCTTCCTCCTCTTTTGCATTTGCATGCATACACATTTGTATGAGTTTCCTAGCACCATTGTTAAAAAGTTCCACATACTGGGGGCCTTAACCAACAGAAATTTACCATTCCAGCCTTCACAGTTCTGAAAGCCGGGCATGCAAGGTCAAGGTGCCACCAGGGCTGTGCTCTCCTTCTGAAGGATGCCTCTTGTAGCTCTTCTTGGTTTATAGCAGCATAATTTGTATCTTTGATTCTGACTTCCTGTCCTGTTGTTTCCTTTCCAAATTCCCTCTTCTTAAAGGGACACTAATCATTGGATTAGGGCCCACCTTAATCCAGTATGACTTCATCTTAACTTGATTACATCTGAAAAATCCAATTTCCAAATAAAGTCACATTCACAGGTACTAGAGATTAGGATTTCCACATATCTTTTGTAGTGGCACAATTCAGCCCATAACACTTAGCTTAAGGACTCCAATCCATTTTGGGTTGTTAATTTTGTTCTTATGTTTTGGTAATTTAAGAATTGCTTTATAACATACATACTGCAAAGTAACCAACTTCTTATGTATGTACGTACACATGAAGCCCTTCCCAAGATCAAATTACAGAACATTTCCAGCACTTCAGAAGGCTATACTGTGTTCTATCCCAGTCATTAACTGCAGTGTTGGGAATCCCTAGACCATCCTCAGTTCTGAGCTGCAAGTTTGGAGGCCCTAAAACAACCCTCAGTTTCAGTAATTTCCTAGAATAACTTGCAGAAATCACTAAAAGTTGTTATACTCATGGTTATAGTTTATTACAGAAAAGGATACAGATTATAGTCACCCAAAGGAAGAGGCACCATATGGCAGAATCCAGGTGAGTTTCATGCATGGAGAGCTCCAGTTGTCTTCTCCCCACGGAGTCATGGACAGTGCTATCTTCTCCCAGCAACAGTGTGTGACAATATTCACTGAGTTTTGCTAACCACAGTTCACCTGAGCTATGGCATCCAGAGGATTTTTTACAAGGGGTTAATCGTGTAGTTATAGTTGACCTCCAGCCTCTCTGAAGGTCAATCTGATATTGCATAGCCCAAAGACCCCAAAATAAACTATATTGTTAGACTGTCTGGGATAGTTTAGCCCATGGCCCCCCAAGGTAAACAAAGATACTTTTACTAGGTGGGACATTCCAAGGGCTTACAGATCACCTCCTAGGAGCTAAAGGATAAGGCTAGACCTCTCTTTGGGTTAAGGTAGTTGTTTACTACACATTAATATTCCCAAGGTAATAAATATTCTAACCTCTATTCTCATAGATTCGTTTTGCCTGTTCTTAGCCTCTGTAAATGAAATCATGCCATAATCATTCTTTTATGTCTGGCCTCTTTTGCTCATCATAATGTCTATGAGATTTGTCCTTTTCATTCCCATAGAGTAATTTATTACATGAATATACCATGATTTTCTTATCCTGATAAACATTCTATTGTATAAACATTGGTCTGCTTCCAGTTTGGAGCTATTTTGAAGAAAGCTGTTATGAGCATTTTCATATATGTTACACAGCAAATATAAATACTCATTTCTGTTGGGTAAATATTCAATAGACTTGCTGGGTCATAGATAAACTTATGTTCAGCTTTAATGGATACCACCAGTTTTCCAAAGTGGTGCATCATCTCCTACCTCCCTGGTTCCCCTTCTCAGTCTCCTTTGCTGATTTCTCCTCATCTCCCAATTTGTAAATGTTATTTGTCCAGAGGTAAGTTCTTGAACCATTTTCTTTTCCATCTATACTCTCTTGGTAATCTCATACAGGCTTATTGCTTTAAATACTTCTATGGACTGAATTGTGTCTTCCCTTCCCCAGTTCACATGTTGAAGTCCTAACCCCCAATGTGACTGAATTTGGAGATTGAACTTTTAAGAGGTCACTGAGGCTCACTGAAGTCATAAGTGTTTGGACCATCATGGGACTGATGGTCTTATAAAGAAGAGGAATAAAGAGACCTTTATCCCTCTCTAAGAGCAAGCACCTGAGAAAGGCCATGCAACATGAGGAGAAGGCAGCCATCTTCAAGCCAGTAAGACGGCTCCCACCAGAATCAGACCCTGGTCACAGACCTCCTACACCCAGGACTGTGAGAAAATAAATACCTGTTACCTACAGTATTTGCGAATATATTTGTAATGATTTATCCAATAAGGGGTTAACATCCAAAATTGATCAAGAGCTCATATGCCTCAATACCAAAAAAAAAAACCAACAACAAAGAACCCAATAAAAAAATGGGCAAAGGACCTGAACAGACATTTTTCCAAAGAAGATAAGCAGATGGCCAACAGGGACATAAAGAGATGTGCCACATTGCTAATGATCTGGGAAATGCAAATCAAAACCACAATGAGATATCACCTCACACCAGTCAGAATGGCCACCATCCAAAAGACAAGGAATAACAAGTGTTGGCAAGGATGGAGAGAAAAGGGAACCCTCCTACCCTGCTGGTGGGAATGTCAATTGGTGTAGCCACTGTGGAAAGCAATATGGAGGTTCCTCAAAAAACTAAAAATAGAAATACCATATGACCCAGAAATCCCACTTCTAGGAATTAGCTGAAGAAAACAAAATCCATGATCCAAAAAGACACACGCACCCCTATTTTTATCACAGCACTATTTACAATAGCCAAGATGTGGAAGCAATCTAAGTGTCCATCAATAGATGGATGGGTAAAGAAGAGTTGGTACATATACACAGTGGAATATTATTCAGCCATAAAAAGAAAAGAAATCCTGCCATTTACAACAACATGGATGGACTTAGAGGGTATTATGGTCAGTGAAATAAGTGAGGCAGAGAAAGACAAATGCCATATGATTTCACTTATTTATAGAATATTAATACAAAGCAAAACAGAAAGAACAAAATAACAGTAGACTCATAGACACTGAGAGGGAACTGGTGGTTACCATGGGGGAGGGGCTGGTGTGGGTGGGTGGGAAGGGTGAGAGGGTTAAAGGGGCACAAATGTTGTAAATAATAATGTAGATTGGTCATGGGGATAGTAGTATAGCATGAAGAATAGAGCTAATGATTTTGTAACATCTTCTTATGTTGACAGACAGTGGTTGTACTAGTGTGGGTGAGGATTTAATAATATGGGTAACTCTGAACCACTGTGTTGTATACGTGAAACCAAAATAAAACTTCATATTAATTTTTAAAAAAAGGAAATAATTGCCTGTTGTTTAAACCACGCAGTCTATGGTATTTTTTTTATGGCAACATGAGCGAAGACAAATATTTGTACATTACCTTCTAAATTCGTATCTTGCTCAGAGTTCTCTCTTTGCCTCAGTCCCATAAATTTAACTACCTACTTAATATCCTCACTTGGATAATTAACGTTTAAAACAAAGCACATGACCTTGCCAAATTTGCTCCTCTCCTCATCTTCTCCTTGAATTATTTCTGTTTTGGAGCTATTTTTGAATTAAGGTACCATCAACATTCCATACATGTCATATGGTGGATATAAGATAAGCTAATGGTTAACTCTCTTCTTCCAGTTGTTCAGGCAAACTACCAGGAGTTGTCCTTGACTCCTGCCTTTCTCTCATACCCCATATCCAATTTATCAGCTAAACCTATTGGCTCTACCTTTAAAATGTATTTTTAAAATGGACTAGTTCTGTTCATTTCAGCCAGTCTCACAAAGTCATCTTGAGTCAAACCATTTCATCCATTCCCACAGGGTCACTGAGAAAAGGCATTCAGTAGGTGTCAGTATGAGTCCATGATCTGTGATCTGACCATATGTGTTTTCTACATGTACTTTTCTCATCTTTGCTCAAATTACCCTAGAAATCCTTACCGTTCCACAAACTTGCCAGGCCCGCCTTAATGTAAAGCAGACCTACTGTTTACAGCATGTCTTCCAGTAGACTAGGCTTTGTTTCCAAGGGTGAATTTGAGGGTGTTGGTACAGAAGAGGAGTCTTTCTGACTGTGGCTTTGCTGACTTAAAAATACGTAGTTTGATTTCAAAGTGGAATGGCTAGTTTCCCTGAACCAGTTTTTCTCCTGTCTTCTTCAGAGATCTTAAAAGACAAGTTAACTGAATTCCAGAAAACATGTAGCATGCTCATAAAACCTTTTGAGACCTAAATTCATTTCTATTAAAAAAGAAACCTTAAACCATGTATTTTGTGTTTAGACGTTGTTAAACCAAGAGAATAATTAACTATTAATAATAAATAATTAGTTTATTAAACTAAAAAAAATGGACTAGTTCTCTTCTGGACCTGGCAACTACCTCCATCCCTCCAATGGCAATGGCATTCAGAGTGGAAGGCAAGAACATGACTATGGTCTAGGCCACAGGTGGTCTGACCCTTGCCTACCTCTCTGCTGTCATCTTCTGCTGTTTTTTTTTTCATTCACTCCACTCCAGCCACACTATCTCTGTGGTTATATCTCCTTCCTCATTAGTATTCTTGTATATTTTTACATGTGCTCTTTTTTTTCCTAATTGGGCTTATAAGAAATTAAACTATTTTATTAGTCTTTTCAAAGTATTAGCTTGGATTTATTGATGGTTGCTCTCCTCCTCCTCCTTTGGTTTGTTTTCTGCTGTACTAGTTTCAACTTAATATTTATGAATCCTTTCCTTCTTATTTCTTTTGGTTTAGTTATTTTTTTGTTTGGTTGTCTGTTTCTTAATATGATAATGAAATTATCTGTGGTCCTTCTTTGTTGTCTTCTTAAATCTTAATAACTTTCACTCATATATTTTGCTCTGCTCTGCTTTTGATGCATTCTAAAGGTTTTGATATAAGTATTCTTTTTATTACTTACATGATAACTTATAATTTCAGAGTTGATACTTTGTAGAAGAGGGAAAACTTCCTCTGTCCTCCTAGGTTCAGTGGCTGGGGCTGGCAAATCACACTGATAAAAGACAGATTAACAGGAGAAAATAAAAATAGACTTAATTATGTACCTATGCACAGGAATTCACAAGAAAATGTTAATCAGGGAGACAATTAGAATTTGGGGCTTATATACCATCTTAACAAAGGATGACAATATGTGGAGAAGAGGCTAGACAAAGAAAAAAATGGGCTGGGGACTTTTAGGGATAAGTTATGGGGAGGTGAACACATGGTAAATAAAAGAAGTTTAATAAGGTTGTTTTGCAGATGAGTCATCTCAGATGACAAGCCTAGTCTTCTGTCTCAGGAGTGATTCTCTTCCTGCTACAAGAAAGGGATACCTTTACAAATTTGTTATATTTATGAAGGGGAATTTATACCTTACTTTTAGAGAGGATAAAGTAGCTCAAACAGCCTTCAGATCAAAGCAAGTTTTATACAAATGTGGCATATTTGAGGCTGACTACTCTGGCTCCCTTCATCTTTTCTGATTGTATTGAAGAGTGTATTTCTTAATTTCGAAGTAGTTAAATTTTTCAGTTAACCTTTTATTATTTTCACTATGTTGGATTATGATCAGAAAAATAAGGCTGCCAATTTTTTAAAACTTTCTCATGATTGTTATTTTTTGACCAAGACATGATCAGTTTTTGTAAATATTCCATGCACATTAAGAATTTTCTATATGAGGCTTTTGTATACTTTGACTCTGGCCCACTCCTCCTTTGGAGTGTATTCAAATAAAACTTTCACTCTGCTTCACTAAAAAAAAAAAAGAATTTTCTATATGAGCCTCATTTCTCTGTATGTTTATTAAATTGTCTATACATTATATTATCTACTTTCTCTACATAGTTAATTTTTATCAGACATATTTTTAGTTTTTTCATTACATAGTCACCTCTTAAATTGTTTAGAGTATACAGGTTTATAACTGTTATATATATCATCTTAACTGATTGTGCCTTTTACTACTATTTAATATCCTTCTATTTAGGTTGATGCTTTGTACCTTAATTTTTACTAATTCTGCATTGTTTGCTTATCATTGCTTGGTATCTCCTTGTTCCTTTAATATCAACCTTTATCTATCACTTTGTTTTACCTGCCTTTATTATCAGCATAGTGCTAGGTTGAAAAATACCTTGACACTGTGTTAGACAGCAGGACCTTTGTTCTGTGGAAGAAGGGAGAACTGCCAATAAAAACTGGGGTTGAATTTCCCATTTGCCAAAGGGATAGGAGCTCAGAGTACAGAGTATAAAAAAGAAAAGTTTCTGATACCCTATACACCCTATGTACTGAGTTTGTAGATTGAGATTTTATGTCCAAACACACTGTGCAACATGAAGTTCTATAAAATGAAAAATAAAATCCTTCTCTTCATCTTCAACTCTCAGCAACCTTCCCAGTGCAAAATATAACAGTTTCTCATGCATGGTCTTATGTATAACGTTATTTTTTTCATAGAGGGGATCATAATATTCAAATTATCCTAAAGATTGCTTTTTTATTTAATATTATAGCTACGACATCTTTCAATGTAAGCTTATGTAACCAACTCTGATCTTTTTGGCTGTATAGTATTGCATTATACAAATACAGAATTTAATTAACCCAATCCCAAATTTGCAGACATTCAGGTTATTTCCTTTTTTATAATAAACTATCAGAAACAAAACTATTTTTTTAAACTGAGATGACCAAAAACTCAATAGAAAAGTAGATAAATAGCACAGAAGAGGAACCCAATGGCCTTAAACATAGAAAAAGATATTCAACCTCACTCATTAGAGAAATTTGAGTGAAAACTACAATAATTTACCAATATCACTTTTCACCTGTCACATTGACAAAAATCTGAATATTTAATAACATACTTTGTTGATGAGGCTATGAATAAATGCAGTCTCATGCCTTGTTAGTTGGGGTATAAAATTGTGCAACCATTTGGAGTCAATCTGGCTAACAAAATTACATATGCATTTATCCCTTGGTTTAGCAATATCACTTTTAGAAATCCACCCTAAAGCTTTACCTCCACAAATATATAACAACTGTGCACAGGGATATTCAATAAGGTGCACTCTTTAATAGTGAAAAATCAGTTCAAATGACCATTAATTTGGACAAAATTGAATAAAATATGGTATATCAATCCAATCGCAATAGTTTGTTCATTTTGTTGATTTTTCTGTTGATTGTATTGTTTCTCAGAAAATCCTTACATCCTGTTACTACCAATCCTTATATTTCTTATTCCTTTTCATTTTCTATAGCATTGTACAGCATCTCTAGTATAATTTTTTTTTATTAAGGTATCATTGATATACACTCTTAAGAAGGTTTCACAAGAAAAACAATGTGGTTATTACATTCACCCTTATTGTCAACTCCCCCCATACCCCACTGCAGTCACTGTCCTTAGTGTAGTAAGATGCCACAGATACCCTATTTGTCTTCTCTGAGATATACTGTCTTCCCTGTGACCCCACACACACCATGTGCACCAATCATTATACCCCACAATCCCCTTCTCCCTCCCTCTCCACCTACCCTCCCCCACCCCTCCCCTTTGGTAACCACTAGTCCCTTCTTGGAGTCTCTGAGTCTGCTCCTATTTTCTTTCTTCAGTTTTGCTTCATTGTTATACCCTACAAATGAGGGAAATCATATGGTATTTGTCTTTCTCTGCCTGACTTATTTCACTGAGCATAATATCCTCTAGCTCCAACCAGGTTGTTGCAAATGGTAGGATTTGTTTCTTTCTTATGGTTTAACAGTTTTCCATTGTGTATATGTACCACATCTTTTTTTTAATTGTGAAATGATTATCACAGTAAGTTTAGTTAACATCCTTCAACATACATAGTTACAAATTATTTTTTCTTGCAATGTGAACTTTGGAGGTTTTTTTCTCTTAACAACTTTTCAATACACAAGACATTATTGCTCACCATGCAATGAACAAGTTCCAATACAGTGTATCACATCTTCTTTATCCATTCATCTACTGATGGACACTTAGGTTGCTTCCATATCTTCGCTATTGTAAATAGTGCTGCAATAAACATAGGGGTGCATATGTCTTCTTGAATCTGAAAAGTTGTATTCTTTGGGTAAATTCCAAAGAGTGAGATTCCCAGGTCAAATGGTATTTCTATTTTTAGTTTTATGAGGAACGTCCACATTGCTTTCCACAATGGATGAACTAGCTTACATTCCCACCAGCAGTGTAGGAGGGTTCCCCTTTCTCCGCATCCACACCAGCATTTGTTGTTCCTAGTCTTTTCTATGTTGGCCATCCTAACTGGTGTGAGGTGATATCTCATTGCGGTTTTAATTTGCATTTCCCTGATAATTAGATCTCTAGTATAATTTTAAAGGGTGAGCATGGTAGTAGACAGCTCTCTATTTTTCATTAATGATAATGAGTATGCATCTAAAGTTTCTCCATTGAGTTATTTTTCAAAATTTACTGTTGGATTCAGCTAGCTAATATTCTATATAGGGTATTCAAATATATGTTCATATATGACATCAGCCTAATTGACTTTTTAATAATGTCTTTGCTCGGTTTTTGGATTCATAGTTACACTAGCCTCATAAAATGAACTTGGCAGCCTTTGCTCATTTTCTATTTTCTGAAACAACCAATATAGCATAAGAGTTATCTATGTTTTGAAAATTTGTTTGACTCATCTGTAAAACTGAGCCTATGCTTTCTTGGGAGAAATATTTAATTTCAATTGAATTTTCTTAAATGTTTATTCATCGCTTCTAATTTTTCTTTCAACATTATAACTTTGTATTTTTACAGAAATTTAATCTTTTTGTGGTTTTGAAAATATTAGTATATATTTACTATAAAATTATTTACAATTTAAATCTCATTTTTGTTTTCAGTTATTTCTCCTTTTCCATTTTGTTTTTGTCTTCTTTCATTCTTAAATTTTTTATCTTGTCAGTGTTCTCTTTTTTGAAAAACCAGTTTTGGTTTTATTCATTTACTTTGTCATTTATTTGTCAATTTTATTGGTTACTATACATTCTTTCTTTTTATTGAGGGGTTGGAAAAATATATTTCATGCAGAGAAATGAAAAGAAAAAAGCTGGAGTAGCACTGCTTATGTAAGACTTTAAAACAATGAGTGAAAGTAAAGTCAAAGAAGGCCATTATATAATGATAAAGGAATATAACAATGGTTATATGTTTATCTATCTATGAACCCAACAGAGGAACACCAAAACATGTACAGCAAATATTAACAGACATGAAGAGAGATATTGGCAGTAATACAATAATAGTAGTGGACTTTAACACCCCACTTTAACAAACCACAATAGGCCATCCAAACAGAAAATCACTAAGTCAAGAGTAGCTTTCAATGACACATTAAACCAAATGGACTTAATATATAGGTACAGAATATTACATCCCCAACAGCAGACTATACATTCAAGTGCACATGAACCATTCCCTAGAACAGGCACATGTTGGGCTACAGAACAAGTCTCAGTAAAATTTTTTTTTCAAAGGGAAGTCACGTTTTTATTTATGGAACTACTGTCATACTCCTTTTCCCTTAAAGACTTCATAGGTTTCACTCTAGTAGTATATACCTCATCAACACTTCATATCACACATCACTTAATTTTTGTTATAGGACAGGTCAAAACAACTCATTATTTGTATAGTTAACCTTTGGACAACATGAGTTTGAATTACACAGATCCACTTACATGCAGATTTTTTTCAATAAGCATACTGGAAAGTTTTGCAGAGATTTTCAATTGTTTGAAAACAGAGGTTAGTTTCTCTAGCTTACTTTATTGTACATAGTATCTATTACATATTACAGATAAAATATTTTAATTGACTGTTTATGTTATTGATAAGGCTTCTGGCCAACACTTGGCTATTAGTAATTAAGTTTTGGGAGAGTCAAAGTTTTACAAAGAATTTTGACTGTGCAGGGAGTTGGCACCCGAACCCTGGTGTTATTCAAGGGTCAGCTGTACTTACATTTCCATGGTTACTTGAGATTGTATATCTTTTCAGGTTTATTGACCCTTTTACACATAGTTTTTAAGCCTACTATACATTCTTAAGACAGAGAAGACAAGGGACTTGTCTTTCTGCATTATTTGAATCTTAAAACTACCGCACATAATTTTATAAAAATACAATGAATTATGAAATGAAAAAAATGATAAGGGAAATACAGTAACAGAGATTCAATGAAATGCTTAAAAATTTTAAGTCAATGAAATAAGAATTAATGATGTTTTGCCTTTAACACATTGTTATACTTATTAATGTATTTATACAAGCATAGTAAAATGTTTAATCAATTAGCATAATGTACTAACAAGTGTTTATTTAGATCATAGGAATATAGAAAACATAAATAGAAGGTTCACTGTTGGTGAAGGACTGGAGAATTAGAGATGAGGCTCTAGGGGAAGGGTTTTGTGTTTTTTTTTTCTGTTCTTTTTTTTTTCCTTATATTTTATTTATTTATTTATTTATTTATTTTTAATATAATTTATTTTATTATCATTAATTTACAATTACATGTGCAATATTACGATTATTAAACTACCCATTCATCAGGTCCCCCCCAACAACCCCATTACAGTCACTGTCCATCAGCGTAGTGAGATGCTATAGAATCACTACTTGTCTTCTCTGAGTTGTACTGCCCTCCCCGTGCCCCCCCAACATTACATCTGCTAATCGTAATGCCCCTTTTTCCCTCTTATCCCTCCCTTCCCGCCCATTTTCCCCAGTCCCTTTCCCTTTGGTAACTATTAGTCCGTTCTTGGGTTCTGTGAGTCTGCTGCTGTTTTGTTCCTTCAGTTTTTTTCTTTGTTCTTATACTCCACATATGAGTGAAATCATTTGATACTTGTCTTTTTCGGCTTGGCTTATTTCACTGAGCATAATACCCTCTAGCTCCATCCATGTTGTTGCAAATGGTAGGATTTGTTTTCTTCTTATGGCTGAATAATATTCCATTGTGTATATGTACCACATCTTCTTTATCCATTCATCTACTGATGGACACTTAGGTTGCTTCCATTTCTTGGCTATTGTAAATAGTGCTGCAATAAACATAGGGGTGCATCTGTCCTTTTCAAATTGGGCTGCTGCATTCTTAGGGTAAATTCCTAGGAGTGGAATTCCTGGGTCAAATGGTATTTCTATTTTGAGTTTTTTGAGGAACCTCCATACTGCTTTCCACAATGGTTGAACTAATTTGCAGTCCCACCAGCAGTGTAGGAGGGTTCCCTTTTCTCCACATCCTCGCCAACATTTGTTGTTGTTTGTGTTTTGGATGTTGGCCATCCTCACTGGTGTGAGGTGATATCTCATTGTGGTTTTAATCTGCATTTCTCTGATGATTAGCGATGTGGAGCATCTTTCATGTGCCTGTTGGCCATCTGAATTTCTTCTTTGGAGAAGTGTCTATTCATGTCCTCTGCCCATTTCTTAATTGGATTATTTGCTTTCTGTTTGTTAAGGTGCATGAGTTCTTTATATATTTTGGATGTCAACCCTTTATCAGATACGTTTTTTATGAATATATTCTCCCATACTGTAGGATGTCTTTTTGTTCTACTGATGGTGTCCTTTGCTGTACAGAAGCTTTTCAGCTTGATATAGTCCCACTTGTTCATTTTTGCTTTTGTTTCCCTTGCCCGGGGAGATATGTTCATGAAGAAGTTGCTCATGTTTATGTCCAGAGATTTTTGCCTATGTTTTTTTCTAAGAGTTTTATGGTTTCATGACTTACATTCAAGTCTTTGATCCACCTTGAGTTTACCTTTGTGTATGGGGCTAGACAGTAGTCCAGTTTCATTCTCTTACATGTAGCTGTCCAGTTTTTCCAACACCAGCTGCTGAAGAGGCTGTCATCTCCCCATTGTATATCCAAGGCACTTTTATCAAATATTAATTGACTGTATATGTTTGGGTTAATGTTTGGATTTTCTATTCTGTTCCACTGGTCTGTGGGTCTGTTTTTGTGCCAATACCAAATTGTCTTGATTACTGTGGCTTTGTAGTAGAGCTTGAAGTCAGGGAGCGTAATTCCCCCTGTTTTATTCCTCCTTCTCAGGATTGCTTTGGCTATTCGGGGTCTTTTGTGGTTCCATATGAATTTTAGAATTATTTGTTCCAGTTCATTGAAGAAAGCTGTTGGTAGTTTGATAGGGATTGCATTGAATCTGTAGATTGCTTTAGGTAGTATAGCCATTTTGACAATATTTATTCTTCCTAGCCAAGAGCATGGGATGCATTTCCATTTGTTAGTGTCCTCTTTAATTTCTCTTAGGAGTGTCTTGTAGTTTTCAGAGTACAGGTCTTTCACTTCCTTCGTTAGGTTTATTCCTAGGTATTTTATTCTTTTTGATGCAATTGTGAATGGAATTGTTTTTCTGATTTCTCTTTCTGTTAGTTCATCATTAGTGTATAGGAAAGCAACAGATTTCTGTGTGTTAATTTTGTATCCTGCAACTTTGCTGAATTCAGATATTAGTTCTAGTAGTTTTGGAATGGAGTCTTTAGGGTTTTTTATGTACAGTATCATGTCATCTGCAAATAGTGACAATTTGACTTCTTCTTTACCAATCTGGATGCCTTGTATGTCTTTGTTTTGTCTGATTGCTGTGGCTAGGACCTCCAGTACTATGTTGAATAACAGTGGAGAGAGTGGGCATCCTTGTCTTGTTCCCGATCTTAGATGAAAAGCTTTCAGCGTCTCGCCGTTAAGTATGATGTTAGCTGTGGGTTTGTCATATATAGCCTTTATGATGTTGAGGTACTTGCCCTCTATACCCATTTTGTTGAGAGTTTTAATCAGGAATGGATGCTGAATTTTGTCAAATGCTTTTTCAGCATCTATGGAGATGATCATGTGGTTTTTGTTCTTCTTTTTGTTGATGTGGTGGATGATGTTGATGGATTTTCGAATGTTGTACCATCCTTGCATCCCTGGGATGAATCCCACTTGATCATGGTGTATGATCCTCTTGATGTATTTTTGAATTCGGTTTGCTAATATTTTGTTGAGTATTTTTGCATCTACGTTCATCAGGGATATTGGTCTGTAATTTTCTTTTTTGGTGAGGTCTTTGCCCGGTTTTGGTATTAGAGTGATGCTGGCTTCATAGAATGAGTTTGGAAGTATTCCCTCCTCTTCTATTTTTTGGAAAACTTTAAGGAGAATCGGTGTTATTTCTTCTCTATATGTCTGGTAGAATTCAGAGGTGAATCCATCAGGCCCAGGGGTTTTGTTCTTGGGTAGTTTTTTGATTACCAATTCGATTTCGTCACTGGTGATTGGTCTGTTTAGTTTTTCTGTTTCTTGCTTGGTCAGTCTTGGAAGGTTGTATTTTTCTAAGAAGTTGTCCATTTCTTCTATGTTTTCCAGCTTGTTAGCATATAGATTCTCATAATATTCTCTTATGATTCTTTGTATTTCTGTGGGGTCCGTCGTGATTTTTCCTTTCTCATTTCTGATTGTGTTTATGTGTGTAGATTCTCTTTTTCTCTTAATGAGTCTGGCTAGGGGTTTATCTATTTTGTTTATTTTTTCAAAGAACCAGCTCTTGGTTTTATTGATTTTTTCTATTGTTTTATTCTTCTCAATTTTATTTATTTCTTCTCTAATCTTTATTATGTCCCTCCTTCTGGTGACTTTGGGCCTCATTTGTTCTTCTTTTTCCAATTTCAGTAATTGTGTCTTTAGACTATTCATTTGGGAATGTTCTTCCTTCTTTAAATAGGCCTGGATTGCAATATACTTTCCTCTTAGAACTGCCTTTGCTGCGTCCCACAGAAGTTGTGGCTTTGTGTTGTTGTTGTCATTAGTCTCCATATATTCTTTGATTTCTGTTTTGATTTGGTCGTTAACCCATTGATTAATTAGGAGAGTGTTGTTAAGTCTCCATGTATTTGTGAGCCTTTTTGATTTCTTTCTAAAATTTATTTCTAGTTTTATACCTTGGTGATCTGAGAAGTTGGTTGGTAGGATTTCAATATTTTTGAAATTACTGAGGTTCTTTTTGTGGCCTAGTATGTGGTCTATTCTGGAAAATGTTCCATGTGCACTTGAGAAGAATGTGTATCCTGTTGCTTTTGGGTGTAGAGTTCTGTAGATGTCTGTTAGGTCCATCTGTTCTAGTGTGTTGTTCAGTGCCTCTGTGTCTTTACTTATTTTCTGTCTGGTTGATCTGTCCTCTGGAGTGAGTGGTGTGTTGAAGTCTCCTAAGATGAATGCATTGCTGTCTATTTCCTCCTTTAATTCTGTTAGTATTTGTCTCACATATGCTGGCGCTCCTGTGTTGGGTGCATATATATTTATAATGGTTATATCTTCTTGTTGGACTGACCCCTTTATCATTATGTAATGTCCTTCTTTATCTTTTGCTACTTTCTTCGTTTGAAGTCTATTTTGTCTGATACAAGTACTGCAACACCTGCTTTTTTCTCTTTGTTGTTTGCATGAAATATCTTTTTCCATCCCTTCACTTTTAGTCTGTGTATATCTTTGGATTTGAGGTGAGTTTCTTGTAGGCAGCATATAGATGGGTCTTGCTTTTTTATCCATTCTGTTACTCTGTGTCTTTTGATTGGTGCATTCAGTCCATTTACATTTAGGGTGATTATTGATAGATATGTACTTATTGCCATTGCTGGCTTTAGATTCGTGGTTACCAAGGGTTCAAGGGTTGCTTCTTTACTATCTAACAATCTAACTTAACTTTCTTGTTAAGTAATTGTAAACACTGTCTGATGTTTCTTTATTTCTCTCCCTTCTTATTCCTCCTCCTCCATTCTTTCTATACTAGGTGTTTTATTCTTTGCCTTTAGTTAGTATTTGGATGGTCTGCTTTCTTTGCTATGATTTTATTTTCTCTGGTGACATCTTTTTAGCCTTGGGTGTGCTTCCATCTAGAGCAGTCCATTTAAGATATCCTGTAGTGGTTGTTTATGAGAGGCAAACTTTCTCAACTTTCGTTTGTCTGGAAATTGTTTAATCCCTCCATCCTATTTAAATGATAACTATACTGGATACAATATTCTTGGTTCGAGGCCCTTCTGTTTCATAACGTTAAATATATCATGCCATTCTCTTCTGGCCTGTAAGGTTTCTGTTGAGAAGTCTGATGATAGTCTGATGGGTTTTCCTTTGTAGGTGATCTTTTTTCTCTCTCTAGCTGCCTTTAATACCCTGTCTTTATCTTTGATCTTTGCCATCTTAATTATTATGTGTCTTGGTGTTGTCTTCCTTGGCTCCCTTGTGTTGGGAGATCTATGTGCTTCGGTCGACTGCGCAACTACTTCCTTCCCCAGCGAGGGAAAGTTTTCAGCAATTATTTCTTCAAAGACACTTTCTATCCCTTTTTCTCTCTCTTCTTCCTCTGGTACTCCTGTAATGGGAATATTGTTCCGTTTTGATTGGTCACACAGTTCTCTTAATATTCTTTCATTCCTAGAAATCCTTTTATCTCTCTCTGCCTCAGCTGCTCTGTACTCCTGTTCTCTGTTTTCTATTCCATTAACAGTCTCTCGCATCTCATCCATTCTGCTGTTAAGCCCGTCGATCGCTTGTCTGATATCTGCATTGTCTTTCCTCAGTTCCCTCACTTCCTCCCTCAGCTCTTGCACATTTCTCTGTAGGTCCATCAGCATGGTTATGACTTTTATTCTGAATTCTTTTTCAGGAAGACTGTGCATTTCCATCCCTTCAGACTCCCTCTCTGGGGTTGTCTGGTTGATTTTGGTCTGAACCATATTCGTCTGTCTTTTCATGGGTATAGAATTGGCCACTGATAGTTGCCACGTATGTCAGCTGGGCTCTTTAAGACTTTAAAAAGAGAAGGAAAAAAAGGGAAAAAAAAGAAGAAAGAAAGAAAGAAAGAAAAAAGAAATAAAAGAAAAAAAATGCCCACCGGATGTAGATTCTGTGGGAATGCTCTAGGTGGCGCTATTGCCCCACTATTCCACAGCTGTGACTGCGTCGCTCCGCAGGGCCCTTTATCGCTCTGGCAGAGGTGGGAACGAATAGGAGGCTGTTGATCTCAGTGAGAAGTGTTAAGTATGGCTACGCTTCCTCAGTCGCCAGCTAAGGCGTCTGAAACTCCCCAGGACTCCCAGCCTGCTGGGCTGAGTGTGCTGGGGCGATCCGGCTCCTCCGCTGGGCTCCTGTCTCTTTAAGACCGCTGAAGAAAGCGCGCGCTTTTTTTTTTCCTTCCCGGGAGCCGGCTGCAAGCACCCTGGCGCGTTCCCTGCTCAGATCCTGCCCCTCTGTCTCTCCAATCTCCGCTGCACTGCGCAATGTGGGTCAGCGCTCCCCGCGCAGATCACCAGGGCTGGCTACTTCGCGGGGTGTACTTCCACTCCCTCCCGGCTCTGACTCCTCTCCTCCCGCCGGTGCGCTGGGGTGGGGGAGGGCTCGGGTCCCGCCGGGTCGCGGCTCCGTATCTTACCCGCCTCTTGGGGTGCCGAGTCCTCTCGGGTGTAGCTGCACGCTGTGCGCTTTCCTGTGTATTCTCGTCTCTGTGTTAGGAGTAGATGTATTTTCTGTGTTTTCGTAGATAAATATAGTGTTGGGAGGAGATTTCTGCCGCCCTGCTCACACCGCCATCTTCCCGGAAGTCACCCTACCTTTTATTTCTTGAAAGAGCAGATCCTTGAATCTTCCAACCTGTTGTAAGAGAAAAAAAAAACGCTAAGCATAGGCACTTCTGAAAATTTGCCTGGCCTTACCACTTGGATTATCTAAAACAGAGACCCGATTTGTGGTCTGCAGGCAGGCATTGTAAAAGAGAAAAAGGGAATAGATGAAAGAAAAGAGGGGTTATGCAAACTCAACAGTCTAAGCAGGTTGATTGCTGACCCTGAGAGGGACGCCTCTGTCCTGGCCAGCAGAACAAAGGAAAAAGGGTCTCTAACAGGCCAAGAGACTTTTTATGGCCAGGGTTTTTGGCGGGCTCTTTGAGGAGAGGGGTCAGGGGAAAGGTGGGCTTGTGGCTTCCTGACGTGTCCTCTGGAGGATGCTTGTAGCGTAGGTAAGATGACACCTAGGTCTCTCTGAGATGGTGGCTGGGCTTATTCGAAAGGTTGTTCTCAGATCCAGATTCTATCACATTGTACGTCTGCTTTGCATCTGAATAGTTTCACAAGATCCCCTTGGGCCTTGGTAATGCTAAAAAAGTACTCAGAATGTATTAATCTGTAACATGTTATCTATTGATATCATGACTAATATCCTTTGTTAAATAAGCGCACGTAACTTCGTAAGAAAGTACTCCGCCCCAGGGCATCATTCTTCTTTGGAAGGAGTGTGTTTCCTGGGCAGCTGTCCTAAACCTGGGCTCAAATAAAACTCTTTTCTGGTGTTATTCTAGGATTTTTTTTTGTCAACACTGTGGATGAGATGGTCGTGTCTGTGACTCAAGATTCCTGGGATTCAAGTTCCTACATGGCTGTTGGACTTCTGAAGGTGAGCATCTACCTGGTAGTTTGATATCCTGTGTTCAATGGCCTTAGAATTAGTAATTTTTGAATAGATAACAATGGGCATTGTATAAAATTCAAAATGACATCCAACAAAAAAAATCTCTCTCCTAGCTCCACCACCCCCAAGTATCCAGTTCCCTTCCCTGGAAGCACTGAGGGACTGTCGCCACTCTTTCATGAATTCATTCAGATTCGACAACCTTTTATAAGTGTCAGGAATGGAACAAAAAAAGCAATAATAAGGAACACCCAAACCACCAGGCCCTTAGGTTTCTAGCTTTTATCTTGAAGGTGCTTTAAACCTCTCTTTCTAGCTTTACAAAGTTCTTGCCAGTGTTGTTCTGGCAAGAATTTAATTTACAAATTTAATTCCAACATAAAGCACTTCCTTGAAATTTGAAAATACTACCTTCTCTCCTCTTAATTCCCTAAACAAACAATTGTAGGAAACACCTTAGTACATTTTGTAAGACTGCCTAATTCATGTGATGCTTCTCAACCTCAAGGTCACAAACACTGAGGTGCAAAAATGTGACTTTATTTCCCCCCTAATTGGACCCATCTTTCCAGTTCCCTTTTTGTTTTGGTGGTAGAAAATTTAATCTGGCCACAAGGTAAACATAATTGCTGCCTGGTTTTTTTTTTCCAAACAGAATCTTCCACCTGTCATCCTGTTGACTGGCAGCTGCATGGGAGGAGGTCTCTCCCGGTGCACTAGGTGAAACCTCAAGCCAGGCTGGGGAGGGTTCTTGACTCTGAATGAGAAAGAATTCTCAGGCAAGTCTGACCAGTATAGGTAAGGAAGGAATTCATTAAAGCGAGAGTAGCAGGGAATGGCAGCCTCCTTGCATGCAGCGGAGAGCAAGGAAGGGCAGAGGGAGGAAAGGGAATCTCATTGAATTCCTGCTCAGCATAGGGCAAATCCCTTGCCAACTCCTAAAGTCAGGGTCACCTAGCGTCCAGTGTCTGCTTGGATCTGCACAGTGTGGGAGCTAAGTCCCCACCACCCCAGGATTTGGTGGAACTGCAGAGCACTGGATGGAGTGAGATTATGTTCTGAGAACTCCCCAAAGGCAAAGAAAGGAGATTTGTAGGCAGGCTGCTAAGGGACATGGTGGTACAGCTGCAGTCCTGTCCGGGTCACTCAGGTGACAGGAACTTGCAAGCCCAGATCAGAGCTCTCAGCAGCCCCTCCCTACTTGTCTGAAGTAGGGTAGAGAGGGGGAAGACTTGCGCTTAAGTCTAGAAAATAGAATGAAATAGCAGAGTAACAAAGACTCTTATCACTGGAAAGAGTGCAGAGACAAAACACAGTAAGCTGAGCAGTGAGAAGTCTGCAAAATGTACACACTTAAAGAAAGGGGAGTGAGGGCAACCTCAGAGACAAGGCATGCTTAAGGGCTTAAGATTCTGTCTTTTAAAGCTTTCAAGAATGGGGCAAAAGGCAGAGGGAGGAGGGCGCAGGCTTGACATGTGGTCTCATGGTGTCTTTCTCCGGAGAGAGACCATCAACAGTCGGACCTCTAGGTAATTCTGCAAGATAAACTTAACACAAGGAATTTATAGATCCTGTGCTTCTCCATGATACTAGTTATCCCCAAGCACTGGGAACATATCAGTTAGGACTGCTTGCCCTGCCTTAAGAGAGGTTGTTGGCTGATTACCAAAGAATATGTGAGGAATCCTACCTCCTCACTCACTGGTTTTTAAAATGGAATCTTAGCCTTAGGATAGAATCCTTCCTGTTCTTACGGTGCTGTTTAGATATTGGCATTTTTCTTTTTTTTAAATTTATTTTGGTATCATTAATCTACAAGTACATGTGCAATATTATGGTATTTAAACTACCCACTTCATCTGGTCCCCCCCACCAACCCCATTACACTCACTGTCCATCAGCATAGTGAGATGCTATAGAATCACTACTTGTCTTCTCGGAGTGTATAGCCCTCCCCATGCCCTCCCAACATTATGTCTGCTAATCGTAATGCCCCTTTTTCCCTCTTATCCCTCCCTTCCAACCCATCCTCCCCAGTCCCTTTCCCTTTGGTAACTATTAGTCCATTTTTGGGTTCTGTGAGTCTGCTGCTGTTTTGTTCCTTCAGTTTTTTTTTTTTTTGTTCTTATACTCCACATATGAGTGAAATCATTTGATACTTGTCTTTTTCGGCTTGGCTTATTTCACTGAGCATAATACCCTCTAGCTCCATCCATGTTGTTGCAAATGGTAGGATTTGTTTTCTTCTTATGGCTGAATAATATTCCATTGTGTATATGTGCCACATCTTCTTTATCCATTCATCTACTGATGGACACTTAGGTTGCTTCCATTTCTTGGCTATTGTAAATAGTACTGTGATAAACACAGGGGTGCATCTGCTTTTTCAAACTGCACTGCTGCATTCTTAGGGTAAATTCCTAGGAGTGGGATTCCTGGGTCAAATGGTATTTCTATTTTGAGTTTTTTGAGGAACTTCCATACTGCTTTCCACAATGGTTGAACTAATTTGCAGTCCGACCAGCAGTGTAGGAGGGTTCCCTTTTCTCCACATCCTCGCCAACATTTGTTGTTGTTTGTGTTTTGGATGTTGGCCATCCTCACTGGTGTGAGGTGATATCTCATTGTGGTTTTAATCTGCATTTCTCTGATGATTAACGATGTGGAGCATCTTTTCATGTGCCTGTTTGCCATCTGAATTTCTTCTTTGGAGAAGTGTCTATTCATGTCCTCTGCCCGTTTCTTAATTGGATTATTTGTTTTTTGTTTGTTGAGGTGCATGACTTCTCTATATATTTTGGATGTCAACCCCTTATCAGATATTTCATTTATGAATATATTCTCCCATACTGTAGGATGTGTTTTTTGTTCTACTGATGGTGTCCTTTGCTGTACAGAAGCTTTTCAGCTTGATATAGTCCCACTTGTTCATTTTTGCTTTTGTTTCCCTTGCCCCGGGAGATATGTTCATGAAGAAGTCACTCATGTTTATGTCCAAGAGATTTTTGCCTATGTTTTTTTCTAAGAGTTTTATGGTTTCATGACTTACATTCAGGTCTTCAATCCATTTTGAGTTTACTTTTGTGTATGGGGTTAGACAGTAGTCCAGTTTCATTCTCTTACATGTAGCTGTCCAGTTTTTCCAACACCAGCTGCTGAAGAGGCTGTCATCTCCCCATTGTATATCTAAGGCTCCTTTATCATATATTAATTGACTGTATATGTTTGGGTTAATGTTTGGATTTTCTATTCTGTTCCACTGGTCTGTGGGTCTGTTTTTGTGCCAATACCAAATTGTCTTGATTACTGTGGCTTTGTACTAGAGCTTCAAGTCAGGGAGTGTAATTCCCCCTGTTTTATTCTTCCTTCTCAGGATTGCTTTGGCTATTTGGGGTCTTTTGTGGTTCCATATGAATTTTAATATTATTTGTTCCAGTTCATTGAAGAAAGCTGTTGGTAGTTTGATAGGGATTGCGTTGAATCTGTAGATTGCTTTAGATAGTATAGCCATTTTGACAATATTTATTCATCCTAGAAAACAGCATAGGATGCATTTCCATTTGTTGGTGTCCTCTTTAATTTCTTTTAGGAGTGTTTTGTAGTTTTCAGGGTACAGGTCTTTTACTTCCTTGGTTAGGTTTATTCCCAGGTATTTTCTTCTTTTTGATGCAATTGTGAATGGAATTGTTTTTCTGATTTCTCTTTCTGTTAGTTCATCATTAGTGTATAGGAAAGCAACAGATTTCTGTGTGTTAGTTTTGTATCCTGCAACTTTGCTGAATTCAGATATTAGTTCTAGTAGTTTTGGAGTGGAGTCTTTAGAGTTTTTTATGTACAATATCATGTCATCTCCAAATAGTGACAATTTGACTTCTTCTTTACCAATCTGGATGCCTCGTATTTCTTTGTTTTGTCTGACTGCCCTGGCTAGGACCGCCAGTACTATGTTGAATAACAGTGGAGAGAGTGGGCATCCCTGTCTTATTCCCAGTCTTAGATGAAAAGCTTTTAGCTTCTTGCCGTTAAGTATGATGTTAGCTGTGGGTTTGTCATATATGGCCTTTATGATGTTGAGGTACTTGCCCTCTATACCCATTTTGTTGAGAGTTTTAATCAGGAATGGATGCTGAATTTTGTCAAATGCTTTTTCAGCATCTATGGAGATGATCATGTGGTTTTTGTTCTTCTTTTGTTGATGTGGTGGATGATGTTGATGGATTTTCGAATGTTGTACCATCCTTGCATCCCTGGGATGAATCCCACTTGATCATGGTGTATGATCCTCTTGATGTATTTTTGAATTCGGTTTGCTAATATTTTGTTGAGTATTTTTGCATCTACGTTCATCAGGGATATTGGTCTGTAATTTTCTTTTTTGGTGAGGTCTTTGCCCGGTTTTGGTATTAGAGTGATGCTGGCTTCATAGAATGAGTTTGGAAGTATTCCCTCCTCTTCTTTTTTTGGAAAACGTTAAGGAGAATCGGTGTTATTTCTTCTCTGTATGTCTGGTAGAATTCAGAGGTGAATCCATCTGGTCCAGTGGTTTTGCTCTTGGGTAGTTTTTTGATTACCAATTCAATTTCGTTGCTGGTGATTGGTCTGTTTACTTTTTCTGTTTCTTGCTTGGTCAGTCTTGGAAGGTTGTATTTTTCTAAGAAGTTGTCCATTTCTTCTATGTTTTCCAGCTTGTCAGCATATAGATTCTCATAATATTCTCTTATGATTCTTTGTATTTCTGTGGGGTCCGTCGTGATTTTTCCTTTCTCATTTCTGATTGTGTTTATGTGTGTAGATTCTCTTTTCTCTTAATGAGTCTGGCTAGGGGTTTATCTATTTTGTTTATTTTTTCAAAGAACCAGCTCTTGGTTTTATTGATTTTTTCTATTGTTTTATTCTTCTCAATTTTATTTATTTCTTCTCTGATCTTTATTATGTCCCTCCTTCTGGTGACTTTGGGCCTCATTTGTTCTTCTTTTTCCAATTTCAGTAATTGTGTCTTTAGACTGTTCATTTGGGAATGTTCTTCCTTCTTTAAATAGGCCTGGATTGCAATATACTTTTCTCTTAGAACTGCCTTTGCTGCGTCCCACAGAAGTTGTGGCTTTGTGTTGTTGTTGTCATTAGTCTCCATATATTCTTTGATTTGGTCATTAACCCATTGATTAATTAGGAGAATGTTGTTAAGTCACCATGTATTTGTGAGCCTTTTTGTTTTCTTTCTACAATTTATTTCTTGTTTTATACCTTTGTGATCTGAGAAGTTGGCTGGTAGAACTTCAATATTTTTTAACTTACTGAGGTTCTTTTTGTGGCCTAGTATGTGGTCTATTCTGGAAAATGTTCCATGTGCACTTGAGAAGAATGTGTATCCTGTTGCTTTTGGGTGTTGAGTTCTGTAGATGTCTGTTAGGTCCATCTGTTCTAGTGTGTTGTTCAGTGCCTCTGTGCCTTTACTTATTTTCTGTTGGTTGATCTATCCTCTGGAGTGAGTGGTGTGTTGAAGTCTCCTAAAATGAATGCATTGCTTTCTATTTCCTCCTTAACTTCTGTTAGTATTTGTTTCACATATGCCGGTGCTCCTGTGTTGGGTGCATATATATTTAAAATGGTTATATCCTCTTCTTGGACTGACCCCTTTATCATTATGTAATGTCCTTCTTTATCTCTTGCTACTCTCTTCGTTTTGACGTCTATTTTGTCTGATACAAGTACTGCAACACCTGCTTTTTTCTCTTTATTGTTTCCATGAAATATCTTTTTCCAACCCTTCACCTTTAATCTGTGTATATCTTTGGGTTTGAGGTGCGTCTCCTGTAAGCAGCATATAGATGGGTCTTGCTTATTTTTTTAACTTTTTTTAATCGAAGTATAGTTGATATACAATCTTACATTGGTTTCAAGTATACATCATAGTGGTTCACCTGTTACCCACATTATTAAATCCTCACTGGGACTAAGTGCAGTTACTATTTGTCAAATTAGAAAGATGTTATAGAATCATTGGCTATATTCTCCATGCTGCACTCCCATCCCCATGACCAACTTTACATTATTATTATTATTTTAATATAATTTATTTTATTATCATTAATCTACAATTACATGTGCAACATACAGTTATTAAACTACCCCTTCATCAGGTCCCCCCCACCAACCCCATTACAGTCACTGTCCATCAGCGTAGTGACATGCTATAGAATCACTACTTGTCTTCTCTGAGTTGTACAGCCCTCCCCGTGCCCCCCCAACATTACATCTGCTAAACGTAATGCCCCTTTTTCCCTCTTTTCCCTCCCTTCCCACCCATTTTCCCCATCCCTTTCCTTTGGTAACTATTAGTCCGTTCTTGGTTCTGTGAGTCTGCTGCTGTTTTGTTCCTACAGTATTTTTTCTTTCTTCTTATACTCCACATATGAGTGAAATCATTTGATACTTGTCTTTTTCCGCTTGGCTTATTTCACTGAGCATAATACCCTCTAGCTCCATCCATGTTGTTGCAAATGGTAGGATTTGTTTTCTTCTTATGGCTGAATAATATTCCATAGTGTATATGTACCACATCTTCTTTATGCATTCATCTACTGATGGACACTTAGGTTGCTTCCATTTCTTGGCTAT
Source organism: Smutsia gigantea (assembly GCA_032199065.1). Lineage (NCBI taxonomy): Eukaryota > Metazoa > Chordata > Mammalia > Pholidota > Manidae > Smutsia > Smutsia gigantea. Next base: position 32,873 of record JAVSCE010014581.1, on the reverse strand, counting down.
TGTAAATAGTGCTGCGATAAACATAGGGGTGCATCTGTCTTTTTCAAACTGGGCTGCTGCATTCTTAGGGTAAATTCCTAGGAGTGGAATTCCTGGGTCAAATGGTATTTCTATTTTGAGTTTTTTGAGGAACCTCCATACTGCTTTCCACAATGGTTGAACTAATTTGCAGTCCCACCAGCAGTGTAGGAGGGTTCCCTTTTCTCCACATCCTCGCCAACATTTGTTGTTGTTTGTGTTTTGGATGTTGGCCATCCTCACTGGTGTGAGGTGATATCTCATTGTGGTTTTAATCTGCATTTCTCTGATGATTAGCGATGTGGAGCATCTTTTCATGTGCCTGTTGGCCATCTGAATTTCTTCTTTGGAGAAGTGTCTATTCATGTCCTCTGCCCATTTCTTAATTGGATTATTTGCTTTCTGTTTGTTAAGGTGCATGAATTCTTTATATATTTTGGATGTCAACCCTTTATCAGATACGTTTTTTATGAATATATTCTCCCATACTGTAGGATGTCTTTTTGTTCTACTGATGGTGTCCTTTGCTGTACAGAAGCTTTTCAGCTTTATATAGTCCCACTTGTTCATTTTTGCTTTTGGTTCCCTTGCCCGGGGAGATATGTTCATGAAGAAGTCGCTCATGTTTATGTCCAAGAGATTTTTGCCTATGTTTTTTTTTAGTTTATTTTGGTATCATTAATCTACAATTAAATGAGTAATATTATGGTGATTACACTACCCCTTCATCAAGTTCACCCCCAACCCCATTGCAGTCACTGTCCATCAGCGTAGTGAGATGCCATAGAGTCACTACTTGTCCTCTCTGTGTTGCACAGCGATCCCCGTGCCCCCCCAACATTACATCTGCTAATCGTAATGTCCCTTCTTCCCCCTTACCCCTCCCTTCCCACCCATCCTCCCCAGTCCCTTTCCCTTTAGTAACTATTAGTCCGTTCTTGGGTTCTGTGAGTCTCCTGCTGTTTTGTTCCTTCAGTTTTTTTTTTCCTTAGTTCTTATACTCCACATATGAGTGAAATCATTTGGTACTTGTCTTTTTCAGCTTGACTTATTTCACTGAGCATAATACCCTCTAGCTCCATCCATGTTGTTGCAAATGGTAGGATTTGTTTTCTTCTTATGGCTGAATAATATTCCATTGTGTATATGTACCACATCTTCTTTATGCATTCATCTACTGATGGACACTTAGGTTGCTTCCATTTCTTGGCTATTGTAAATAGTGCTGCGATAAACATAGGGGTGCATCTGTCTTTTTCAAACTGGGCTGCTGCATTCTTAGGGTAAATTCCTAGGAGTGGAATACCTGGGTCAAATGGTATTTCTATTTTGAGTTTTTTGAGGAACCTCCATACTGCTTTCCACAATGGTTGAACTAATTTGCAGTCCGACCAGCAGTGTAGGAGGGTTCCCTTTTCTCCACATCCTCGCCAACATTTGTTGTTGTTTGTGTTTTGGATGTTGGCCATCCTCACTGGTGTGAGGTGATATCTCATTGTGGTTTTAATCTGCATTTCTCTGATGAGTAGCAATGTGGAGCATCTTTTCATGTGCCTGTTTGCCATCTGAATTTCTTCTTTGGAGAAGTGTCTATTCATGTCCTCTGCCCATTTCTTAAATGGATTATTTGCTTTTTGTTTGTTGAGGTGCGTGAGTTCTTTATATATTTTGGATGTCAACCCCTTATCGGATACGTCATTTATGAATATATTCTCCCATACTGTAGGATGTCTTTTTGTTCTACTGATGGTGTCCTTTGCTGTACAGAAGCTTTTCAGCTTGATATAGTCCCACTTGTTCATTTTTGCTTTTGTTTCCCTTGCCCGGGGAGATATGCTCATGAAGAAGTCGCTCATGTTTATGTCCAAGAGATTTTTGCCTATGTTTTTTTCTAAGAGTTTTATGGTTTCATGACTTACATTCAGGTCTTTGATCCACCTTGAGTTTACTTTTGTGTATGGGGTTAGACAGTAGTCCAATTTCATTCTCTTACATGTAGCTGTCCAGTTTTTCCAACACCAGCTGCTGAAGAGGCCATCATCTCCCCAATGTATATCCAAGGCTCCCTTATCAAATATTAATTGACTGTATGCGTTTGGGTTGATGTTTGGATTTTCTATTGTATTCCACTGATCTGTGGGTCTGTTTTTGTGCCAATACCAAATTGTCTTGATTACTGTGGCTTTGTACTAGAGCTTCAAGTCAGGGAGCATAATTCCCCCTGTTTTATTCCTCCTTCTCAGGATTGCTTTGTCTGTTCGGGGTCTTTTGTGGTTCCATACGAATTTTAGAATTATTTGTTCGAGTTCATTGAAGAAAGATGTTGGTAGTTTGATAGGGATTGCATTGAATCTGTAAATTGCTTTGGGTAGTATAGCCATTTTGACAATATTTATTCTTCCTAGCCAAGAGCATGGGATGCATTTCCATTTGTTAGTGTCCTCTTTAATTTCTCTTAGGAATGTCTTGTAGTTTTCAGGGTACAGGTCTTTCACTTCCTTTGTTAGGTTTATTCCTAGGTATTTTATTCTTTTTGATGCAATTGTGAATGGAATTGTTTTTCTGATTTCTCTTTCTGTTAGTTTATCGTTAGTGTATAGGAAAGCAACAGATTTCTGTGTGTTAATTTTGTATCCTGCAACTTTGCTGAATTCAGATATTAGTTCTAGTAATTTTGGAGTGGAGTCTTTAGGGTTTTTTATGTACAGTATCATGTCATCTGCAAATAGTGCCAATTTGACTTCTTCTTTACCAATCTGGATGCCTTGTATGTCTTTGTTTTGTCTGATTGCCGTGGCTAGAACGTCCAGTACTATGTTGAATAACAGTGGAGAGAGTGGGCATCACTGTCTTATTCCCAGTCTTAGATGAAAAGCTTTCAGCTTCTCGCCATTAAGTATGATGTTAGCTGTGGGTTTGTCATATATGGCCTTTATGATGTTGAGGTACTTGCCCTCTATACCCATTTTCTTGAGAATTTTAATCATGAGTGGATGCTGAATTTTGTCAAATGCTTTTTCAGCATCTATGGAGATGATAATGTGGTTTTTGTTCTTCTTTTTGTTGATGTGGTGGATGAAGTTGATGGATTTTCGAATGTTGTACCATCCTTGCATCCCTGGGATGAATGCCACTTGATCATGGTGTATGATCCTCTTGATGTATTTTTGAATTCGGTTTGCTAATATTTTGTTGAGTATTTTTGCATCCACGTTCATCAGGGATATTGGTCTGTAATTTTCTTTTTTGGTGAGGTCTTTGCCAAGTTTTGGTATTAGAGTGATGCTGGCTTCATAGAATGAGTTTGGAAGTATTCCCTCCTCTTCTATTTTTTGGAAAACTTTACGGAGAATGGGTGTTATCTCTTCTCTATATGTCTGGTAGAACTCAGAGGTGAATCCATCTGGTCCAGGGGTTTTGTTCTTTGGTAGTTTTTTGATTACCGCTTCTATTTCATTGCTGTTGATTGGTCTGTTTAGTTTTTCTGTTTCTTGTTTGGTCAGTCTTGGAAGGTTGTATTTTTCTAAGAAGTTGTCCATTTCTTCTATGTTTTCCAGCTTGTTCGCGTATACATTCTCATAATATTGTCTTATGATTCTTTGTATTTCTGTGGGGTCCGTCGTGATTTTTTTTTCTCATTTCTGATTGTGTTTATGTGTGTAGATTCTCTTTTTCTCTTAATGAATCTGGCTAGGGGTTTATCTATTTTGTTTATTTTTTCAAAGAACCAGCTCTTGGTTTCATTGATTTTTTCTATTGTTTTATTCTTCTCAATTTTATTTATTTCTTCTCTGATCTTTATTATGTCCCTCCTTCTGGTGACTTTGGGCCTCATTTGTTCTTCTTTTTCCAATTTCAGTAATTGTGTCTTTAGAGTATTCATTTGGGAATGTTCTTCCTTCTTTAAATAGGCCTGGATTGCAATATACTTTCCTCTTAGAACTGCCTTTGCTGCGTCTCACAACAAAGAAGTTGTGGCTTTGTGTTGTTGTTGTCATTTGTCTCCATATACTCTTTGATTTCTGTTTTGATTTGGTCATTAACCCGTTGATTAATTAGGAGAATGTTGTTAAGTCTCCATGTATTTGTGAGCCTTTTTGTTTTCTTTCTTAAGTTTAATTCTAGTTTAATACCTTTATGATCCGTGAAGTTGGTTGGTAGGATTTCAATATTTTCGATTTTACTGAGGTTCTTTTTGTGGCCTAGTATGTGGTCTATTCTGGAAAATGTTCCATGTGCACTTGAAAAGAATGTGTATCCTGAGCTTTTGGGTGTAGAGTTCTGTAGATGTCTGTTAGGTCCATCTGTTCTAGTGTGTTGTTCAGTGCCTCTGTGTCTTTACTTATTTTCTGTCTGGTTGATCTGTCCTCTGGAGTGAGTGGTGTGTTGAAGTCTCCTAAAATGAATGTATTGCTGTCTATTACCTCCTTTAATTCTGTTAGTATTTGTCTCACATATGCTGGCGCTCCTGTGTTGGGTGCATATATATTTATAATGGTTATATCTTCTTGTTGGACTGACCCCTTTATCATTATGTAATGTCCTTCTTTATCTGTTGCTACTTTCTTCGTTTTGAAGTCTATTTTGTCTGATACAAGTACTGCAACACCTGCTTTTTTCTCTTTGTTATTTGCATGAAATATCTTTTTCCATCCCTTCACTTTTAGTCTGTGTATATCTTTGGATTTGAGGTGAGTTTCTTGTAGGCAGCATATAGACGGGTCTTGCTTTTTTATCCATTCTGTTACTCTGTGTCTTTTGTTTGGTGCATTCAGTCCATTTACATTTAGGGTGATTATTGATAGATATGTACTTATTGCCATTGCTGGCTTTAGATTCGTGGTTACCAAGGGTTCAAGGGTTGCTTCTTTACTATCTAACAATCTAACTTAACTTTCTTGTTAAGTTACTGTAAACACTGTCTGATGTTTCTTTATTTCTCCCCCTTCTTATTCCTCCTCCTCTATTCTTTCTATACTAGGTGTTTTATTCTTTGCCTTTAGTTAGTATTTGGATGATCTGCTTTCTTTGCTATGATTTTATTTTCTCTGGTGACATCTTTTTAGCCTTAGGTGTGCTTCCCTCTAGAGCAGTCCTTTTAAGATATCCTGTTGTGGTTGTTTATGAGAGGCAAACTTTCTCAACTTTCATTTGTCTGGAAATTGTTTAATCCCTCCATCCTATTTAAATGATAACTATACTGGATACAATATTCTTGGTTCGAGGCCCTTCTGTTTCATAACGTTAAATATACCATGCCATTCTCTTCTGGCCTGTAAGGTTTCTGTTGAGAAGTGTGATGTTAGTCTCATGGGTTTTCCTTTGTAGGTGATCTTTTTTCTCTCTCTAGCTGCCTTTAATACCCTGTCTTTATCTTTGATCTTTGCCATCTTAATTATTATGTGTCTTGGTGTTGTCTTCCTTGGGTCCCTTGTGTTGGGAGATCTGTGGGCTTCAGTGGACTGCGAGACTATTTCCTTCCCCAGCGAGGGAAAGTTTTCAGCAATTATTTCTTCAAAGACACTTTCTATCCCTTTTTCTCTCTCTTCTTCCTCTGGTACTCCTATAATGCGAATATTGTTCCGTTTTGATTGGTCACACAGTTCTCTTAATATTCTTTCATTCCTAGAAATCCTTTTATCTCTCTCTGCCTCAGCTGCTCTGTACTCCTGTTCTCTGTTTTCTATTCCATTAACAGTCTCTCGCATCTCATCCATTCTGCTGTTAAGCCAGTCAATCGCTTGTCTGATTTCTGCATTGTCTTTCCTCAGTTCCCTCACTTTCTCCCTCAGCTCTTGCACATTTCTCTGTAGGTCCATCAGCATGGTTATGACTTTTATTCTGAATTCTTTTTCAGGAAGACTGTGCATTTCCATCCCTTCAGACTCCCTCTCTGGGGTTGTCTGGTTGATTTTGGTCTGAACCATATTCCTCTGTCTTTTCATGGCTATAGAATTGGTCACTGGTAGTTGCCACGTATGTCAGCTGGGCTCTTTAAGACTTTAAAAAGAGAAAAAAAGAGAGAAAAAAAAGAAAAAGAAGAAAGAAAGAAAGAAAAAAAAAGAAAGAAAAGGAAAAGAAAAAACAAAACAAAACAAAACACCCACCAGACGTAGATTCTGTGGGAATGCTGTAGGTGGCGCTATTGCCCCACTGTTCCGCAGCCGTGGCTGCGCCGCTCCGCAGGGCCCTTTATCTCTCTGGCAGGGGTGGGAACGAATAGGAGGCTGTTGATCTCAGTGAGAAGTGTTAAGTATGGCTACGCTTCCTCAGTCGCCAGCTAAGGCATCTGAAACTCCCCAGGACTCCCAGCCTGCTGGGCTGAGTGTGCTGGGGCGATCCGGCTCCTCCGCTGGGCTCCTGTCTCTTTAAGACTGCTGAAGAAAGCTCGCTTTCTTTTTTTTTTTTTTCCTTCCAGGGAGCCGGCTGCAAGCACCCTGGCGCTTCCCCGCTCAGATCCTGCCCCTCTGTCTCTCCAATCTCTGCTGCACTGCGCAATGTGGGTCAGCGCTCCCCGCGCAGATCACTGGGGCTGGCTACTTCGTGGGGTGTACTTCCACTCCCTCCCGGCTCTGAATCCTCTCCTCCCGCCGGTGCGCTGGAGTGGGGGAGGGCTCGGGTCCCGCCGGGTCGCGGCTCCGTATCTTACCCGCCTCTTGGGGTGCCGAGTCCTCTCGGGTATAACTGCATGCTGTGCACTTTCCTGTGTATTCTGGTCTCTCTTTTAGGAATAGTTGTATTTGCTGTGTTTTCGTAAATAAATATAGTGTTGGGAGGAGATTTCTGCTGCCCTGCTCACGCCGCCATCTTCCCGGAAGTCCGGGTCTTGCTTTTTTATCCATTCAGTAACTCTGTGTCTTTTGATTGGTGCATTCAGTCCATTTACATTTAGGATGATTATTGATAAATATGTACTTATTGCCATTGCTGGCTTTAGATTCGTGGTTACCAAAGGTTCAAGGGAAGCTTCTCTACTATCCAACAGTCTAATTTAACTTTCTTGTTAAGTTATTGTAAACACAGTCTGATGATTCTTTATTTCTCTTCCTTCTTATTCTTCCACCTCCCTTCTTTATATACTAGGTGTTTTATTCTTTGCCTTTAGTTAGTGTTTGGATAGTCTGCTTTCTTTGCTGTGATTTTATTTTCTCTGGTGACATCTTTTTAGCCTTAGGTATGCTTCCCTCTAGAGCAGTCCCTTTAAGATATCCTGAAGAGGTGGTTTATGGGAGGCAAATTCCCTCAGCTTTCGTTTGTCTGGAAATTGTTTAATCCCTCCCTCAAATTTAAATGATAATCATGCTGGATGCAATATTTTTGGTTAGAGGCCCTTCTATTTCATTACGTTAAATATATCATGCCATTCTCTTCTGGCCTGTAAGGTTTCTGTTGAGAAGTCTGATGTTAGTCTCATGGTTTTTCCTTTGTAGGTGATCTTTTTTCTCTCTCTAGCTGCCTTTAATACCCTGTGTTTATCTTTGATCTTTGCCATTTTAATTATTATGTGTCTTGGTGTTGTCTTCCTTGGGTTCCTTGTGTTGGGAGATCTGTGGGCTTCCATGGTCTGAGAGACTATTTACTTCCCCATCTTGGGAAAGTTTTCAGCAATTATTTCTTCAAAGGCACTTTCTATCCCCTTTTCTCTCTCTTCTTCCTCTGGTACTCCTATAATGCGAATATTGTTCCTTTTGGATTGGTCACAGAGTTCTCTTAATATTCTTTCATTCCTAGAGATCCTTTTATCTCTCTTTGCCTCAGCTTCTCTGTATTCCTGTTCTCTGATTTCTATTCCTTTAATCGTCTTTTGCATCTCATCCAGTCTGCTGCTAAGCCCATCAATTGCTTGTCTCATCTCTGCATCGTCTTTCCTCACTTCCCTCACTTCCTCCCTTAGCTTTTGCATATTTCTCTGTAGATCCATCAGTATGGTTATGACTTTTATTCTGAATTCTTTTTCAGGAAGATTGTGCATTTCCATCCCATCAGACTCCCTCTCTGGGGTAGTCTGGTCTGGGGTTGTCTGGGTAAGCTTTGTTTGTACCATATTTCTCTGTCTTTTTATGGTGACAGAAGTGGTCAGAAAAAGAAAAAAAGAAGAAAGGAAAAATAGAGAAAAATGAAAATAAACAAAAAACAAAAACGCCTGCTGGGTGTAGTTTCTGTAAGGATCCTGTAGGTGGCGCTGCTGCTCCACTATATTCCACAGCCAGGCTGCTCTGCCGGGCCCTTTGTGACTCTACTCTGGCCGGGGAGGGAATGAATGGGAGCCTGCTGATTTCTCTGGGAAGTCTCTGCGCGAGTGCTTTTCCCAGCCACAGTCCAAGGTGACCGAAATTCCCCAGGACTCCCAGCCTGCTTGGCTGAGTGCGTTGGGACGCTCCTGCTTCTCCATGGGGCCCCTGCCTCTTTAAGGCCCCTAAAAAAGTGCATGCTTTTCTTTTGTCCCAGGGAACCGGCTGGGTGGACCTGCTGTCTTGGAGTCTGCACCTCTGCCTCTTCAATCTCCGATACACCACGTGAAGTGTGTCAGTGCTCCCGGCACAGATCACCAGGACTGGTTATTCGGCAGGCCTGTGCTTCCACTCCCTCCCCGCTCTGAATCCCCTCCTCCCGCCGGTGCGCTGGGGTGGGGAGTGCTCAGGTCCCGCCGGGTCGCGGCTCCGTATCTTACCCGCCTCGCAGGTTGCCTAGTCCTCTCAGGTGTAGCTGCAGGCTGGTGTCGTCCTGTATCCTCTGGTCTCTCTTTTAGGAATAGTTGTATTTGCTGTATTTTCATAAATATATTTGGTTTGGGGAGAAGATTTCTGCTGCCCTGCTCACGCTGCCATCTTCCCAGCAGTCCTCAGCATTTTTCATCATAGGCAGGAAAAATTAATCATGATACTCTTCCCATGTACTTGCCCTACTTCAATCCTTTCTTCCTTTTCTCTCCTCCCATTCTTCCAGGGTCCATCCACATTCTGGAGGACTGGTGTGTGAGCAGGCTGTCAGGGGGCACAGGAATCTTGGTCCCCATTGTCCCCTGACATCTGCTGGCATCTTTTGAGGTGCATCTCAGCCCTCTGGTCACTGGACATCAGTCCCTCTCCTGGATCATTTGTCCTGCCATGCATGCCTCCTGGGTCAGGACTGTCTTGTCCCTTTTATTCCACCCTAAGCTCCTCTAAGCCCACCAGGCCTCTGGCTTCTCAGAAAAGGTGGCCACCTTCCTGGGCCATACCTCCTTCCGGCTCCCCTACACCTATAGTCACTCTCCTCCTGGGCAGGGTTGGGGCCCTGTTAGGATCATTTTCAGATGTCTAACTTTTTGGATCATATGTTTCACTTCATCCTGACACTAGTGTCTATCTTATTTTCTCTCCCAATATGTGGGAAACTAACTTAAATCACGAAGTCCAAAAACTGATTGTTTCGTGGTATCAACCCTATCCTCAGTTTCCTTTGATGAACACCTACGCTCAGCCCCAAATCCCTTTGTCTCAGAAAGTCCATATCTTAAAATAGAAAGCCTGTGCTTTCAGGACTATTATGTCAACAAGAGTTTTAAGAAAAACGAACTGAGGAACTCAATTGTTGCTCTAAACTGTGTCCACCCTCCCCCAGGGCAGTGAGGCTTGATTGTAATTGACTGTTTGCAACACAGGAAATGGGAGTCAGTGTTAAGGAAGTCAGGGAGGGAGGGAAGTCACCTTGTAAATTCCTCAAAATATTATGTGTTAATAAAGATATGGGACAGGGACTGTAGGTGTAGACAGAGTAGGGGAGGGCCTCCAGAAAAAGCAGGGCGGGATATTTACAGTCAGAGCAATATAAAAATGGGCAAAGAAGTCCCTTTTGAAACTGTGTTAAGCATTATGCAAAGTCAAGGTCACACTAATTCTCCAGGATCAAGACACCAGACTAAGAATATAGACATCTTCAGTGAGGTCAGTTAAAGGTCAAAAGGCCAGGAGCAACTTGGCCTAGAATGCTTGAGTGTTTTACAAATAAAGAAGGGTACCTCAGTATAACCCGTCACTTCACTGTAAACAGCCCTAGCAAGCAGAGAACAACCCAGCCCACCTTGAGGGCAGGGCAGGTGGTACAAGTCCACACCCCTAAGCTTTTTTTCATGTTCTCAAAAAATCCTCATCTGCCTATAAAACCTCTAGACAACGCACCACACCAGGCATGAGCCAGGAGCTCTGCCCTTTCACTTTATTTCTAAATAAAAGCCTATACCTTGCTCTCCTACCTTGTTTTCTTCGGCTTCGTGAACAAGAACTCCGGCATCATATATATATATTACACTTATGTAATACAGAGAGGCAAACAGGCCTGCCTGTGTTGAGGAGAGTTCCTTGGCTAGATGCGTGCCATCTGACTTTTGAAATTTCATCATCTCTGACCTAAGTTTGTTCTGTAACAAAATGTCTTGGTGTTCATTCTCAGCTTTTTAAAAAAAATGGACAAAGATGCAACATGAACAACGTCTGGATTGGTGCTTGAAGGATTTGACAGTGACTGCACTCTTTGGAATATGAAATGCCAGGAAAAATGGAATTCCAGCAAATTTAGTAGTCTAAACACAGAAGCCACTGCACCTTCAACGTCTCAAATGCCATCCTAGAAAAAATAAAGGGAATAAAACTTTGATGGCTATAGGTCTAAAGGGGGAATTTTGCACTCTGAGGACATCTAGGAAATCCCAATGTCTAGACTCAGTTTTCTCCCTTAATTTTTTGTCTGTGCTGCTGTAGACACCTAACCCTCTCAATGAAGATAATGTCATAAAAACTTACAAATCCTCAAATTTGTGATTGTCACTAGAGCACTAGAAATCTGCTTTTTATAGGGACTTTTTTTTTTTCCACAAGAAATAAAGGTTTAATTAGGTAGGTGAAGGGTTCCTCACTTCCATGTGTGTGAAAAGCATCTGGGGAGCTTTTCTGGACCCCACAGTGGAGATTCAGCGTCAGTGGGGGTCTGAGGTGGGGTTGAAGAGTTTGCAAGGCATGGACTTTGTTTGAATCTCAGTGTCTTCATTTGTGACATGGGGATGCCAAATGGAAGCAACTCCACAGGCTTGTGAGGCTTTGGAGACATGGCAGGTACAAAGTACAAGCACAGGGCCTTACATAACAATCTCGTGCTTAGTAAGGGTCAAATCTTGCCATTGTTATTGATGAGAGGCTCTCCTTAGCAATCTTACAGCTCTCATTATTCAAATGCATGCTTTAACAAACTTATTACAGGTCATAATTACCCTTTGCTTCATACCGGCAACTCCCAAGTACTTACTAGAGTTGCAAACACCAGATTATATTGTTTCATATAATTTCTGCTAATTAAATTTCTTTACATAACTGTGGTGAGAATTCTTGGTCCCATATGCCCAGTTGGGATACATCCCATAGAGAGTATGTGAATATTCCACTTGAACTATTCCATTAAATATTTAACTTGGAGGAGCAAGATTAGAAATGTATTGAGTCAGACTGTGAGAAATTGGTTTCTCCTTCACTGTGGGAGAAAGTGTAAATCGTACGTATAGTTTTTTGGAAGGCAACTTGGCAATATCTTCCAGCTCTACAGCAGATGCATACTTTGTATTCCATGTTTAGGCATCTATTCTGGGGGAATACTGATGCTGTTAACCTTAAAATTAAAGCAGTCAGTTATCTTACTAGCAAAAATGGGTTTATTCAGGTACAGCAGAGAATTGCAGTCCAGGACACACGAGCTACAGCAGAACCGTAGGCATGTCTGAAAAATGAAGAGGAGGAACAGCCAGAGTTGGGAGGGCTGTTTCTAAGCAGAAAGTCCATTGGAGTAAAGTGGAAATCCCATGTGTCATGGCTTCTCATTGGCTGAGTTATTACAGTCGCTGTAGCAGGCAGACAGGAGGTAGAAGCTTTCTTCCTCCTGCTGGGGAGTAAAGTAGTTAAAACAGTGTGGTCCCACTCTTCTGATGGGGTCTGAGATTTTTGAGGAGTGATGGGCATGAGAGCTTCCCCTGCAAGGCTCCCCATATCTTGTCCATGAGGCTTCCCTTAATTAGTTTTCACAAGGCATATACACAGCAAATTGTTTACGATAATAACACCAATAAAACCCAAACCACCTAAATGTTCAGTAGATGAAGTTTGGTTAAATAAATTGTAAACCATTCGTATAATGGGATAGTAGATAGTAATTATTTTAAAAAAGGAAAAAAAGATACTAACCCAAAAAGCTCTCCAAGACAAAATGTTAAGTGACTAGAGAATAATACATCTATCTTCATTTCTGCAAAAAAAAAAAAACCCCAAAACATGTATTTGCATATACACACATATGCATGTAAAAGAACAGGAAAAAGCCTTAGAAGAATACATAGAAAACTGCTAATATTGAGTGCCTCCTCCTGGAAGTTTACTCTGGATATGTCTGTATTGTTTATTTATCACAAGAGTTCATTCATGCCTTTGTTGTATAAAAATGAATGTTTAGAGATTATGTTAACTAAGTGATAACAGCCATGCCTACATCACTTTTGCTGACAGTGCTCTAGAGGGTTCTCCTTCAAGTTCTTGGGGGCATCTGGCCTTAGCCCCATCCACTCATCAAGGCCATGCCACTCAGCAACCTGGGTTCTGGCCAGCCACCTTGGGTTTGGATTTGGACTTCCCCTTTGCTTCCTGGGGCATTGATCTCCACCCTGTATTGAGCTGCCCTGTCCTCTCCAGGTACCCTGGTCCCTCCCTCACACTGAGGAGTCTTTCCTCCATCTTTGTAACTCTCATGTCTCCAAAGGTTCTGAGACGCTGGGTGTGAACTGAATGCCCGTCATGGCTAGTCTGAGTTCTCCTCTCTTAGGATGTCTCTGCTCTTAAGGTAGCTTGTCCAGGTGTCCCCACAGGTGGTCATGAGGTGCTTGCTTGTCCCAGCTCTGACCACCAAGGGCAAAGCAGGCTTTCTTTTCACTCCTCACTATCCTTACTGAGGTTTTAACCTCTATACCCCTTTCTTTGAGATTCTGCAATTGGGATAAGAAAGAGGATAGCATAAGAACAAAGAAAAAACTGAAGGAACAAAACAGCAGCAGACTCACAGAACCCAAGAACGGACTAACAGTTACCAAAGGGAAAGGGACTGGGGAAGATGGATGGGAAGGGAGGGACAAGGGGGAAAAAGGGACATGATTAGCAGATGTAATGTTGGGGGGGCAAGGGGAGGGCTGTACAACTCAGAGAAGACAAGTAGTGATTCTATAGCATCTCACTACGCTGATGGACAGTGACTGTAATGGGGTAAGTGGGGGGACCTGATGAAGTGGGGAGTTTAGTAACCATAATGGTGCATATGTAACTGTAGATTAATGATACCAAAAAAAAAAAAAGAGAGAAATGCAGCAGGTGATGAGGACAAACTTACTATTCAAACTTGTTTGAAACCCAATTCTGGCTGCTATCCAGGAGGCTCTATGAAGTGCAGTCTTATATTTATCATACTTCCTGGAGGGTAACTGACTTCCTTGAAGGCTGAAGATGAATAAAGAGGATTCAAGTTTCTCAGATTAAAAAAGAAAAAGAAAGAGGATAGCATCTTATCAGGCTCTTATGACACTGAATATTCTCCTCCTGCAGCTCAGCTCACTCTAGCTCACGCACCCAGCTCTCTCTCTCTGGGAACCTCTTGGTACAGAGCAGGGTACAGCCACCAACCATCATGATGGACCCTGTCTCTCAAGCCCCTGAGGACCTGGCCAGCTTGTGATCCTTGAACATCTCTCTCCTTGGATGAGCGACTTCTGCCTGCCTATTACTATATTTGTGGTTAAGGGGTGGCCCATGTTTCACACCTTCTTAGTGATCTCAGCACTGGGGATGGCTCCAAAGCACACATTCGCCATCTCTCCCAGAAGCACGTGGGATTCTCAAGTAACCAAACCTCTAGGAGGCCCCAGATGGGTCCTAACAAATAATACCTGCCTTTATGGTTTAAGTTATCACTCTGAAATTCTAGATTAAAAAGAGAAAATTTTTTTCTTTTTTTGGTCACAGTTTCTAAAAGCAGCAGAGAAATCAGTGCCCTGTTGTGATGTAGCAATGACCAATGGGCTGTGTTCCCAAACTCACCTGTTTGGCATTTGCCTCCCCAAGAAACCATACCTCGATCAGAGAGAAACCAGTTGTAAAACAGAGCAAAGGAACTGGGTCATCTGAGAGCACTGCCTAGAGAATTTACATTTTTATATTCTTCCTGCTCCACTGCCTCCCGCCGCACCCTCCTTTCTGTTGACACTGAGGGTATAAATTGGGGCTGGGCTCGCATGTGAATCACATCGGAGGCCAACATGAAGACAGGCACAGTCTTTGTGCTGGTGGCTTTCATCACCATGGGGCTGGAGATGGCCTGTGCTCAGAGAACTTTCAGAGGTAAGGTGCCGAGGGGGGTCCCCCATGAGAGCAGAGACGGCTCAGAGCCCCCCTTCAGTCCTGGGCATGGTTGTGCACAGCAGCAGGTGTGCACACGGCAGAATGGAGATCTGACATAGCTCAGACTCATTTTTTTAACCTACAGCAGCCATCACTCTGCATGTGTCCTTCTTATCAGATTGCGTTGGGTCTGATTAGAAGCTGGGGTTCTGTCTAGTTAAGAGATGTGCCTTGGATGTGGGTCTCCAACAGAGAATAGCTCTAGGATGAGCATGAGGTATGTGTGAGGCTGGCTGTGACCAGATTTTCTACTAGCTTCTTATAAGATGCAAAGATGAGGGTTATGAAAGTTCAGTTTTCTTGCCTGCTGGGCTGTGCAGCCTTTGGAGCTGGGAGGACATTCTCCCAGGGGCTGGACTGTGAACATGGGGGTTTAAGAGTGAGAGTCAGCTGCTAAGCTGAGGACAGAGTCTGGAGCATGGAGGAAGACATGGGAGAGGTGGGAGCCCTGTCGGTAGTGAGGGCTTCTGGCCTTGAGCACCAGCTCTCTTGCTTGTCTTAGTACCTGTTGCACTGTGTGTTTCAGGGAAAGAAAGACCTGGAGTCTGCCCAGAGGTGCCCAAAGGTACATATGGGATTTGTGTTGAACTGTGCTCAGGAGATGAGTCGTGTCCAGAGGGATCAAAATGCTGCAGCAATGGATGTGGTCATGTCTGCAAACGTGTTTCCTCCAACGTGAGTATAAATCAGTCAAGAGCTGTCCAAGGGGCTGGACAACTCCCCAGGGGCTTTACTAGAGAAGGCAGATGTTCACATGTTCCCTGCACACAGAAGTCTGGATAACTCCAGGAGAAAGGGGCTGGAAGCAAATGACAGAGGGACACCTGGCTGTATTATCTAAGGCCTTCTCCTAGAAGAGAGGTCCTATCCCAGGACAGCCCTGAGGGATTCAGTTGAGACAAGTAACCATGACCCTATATTCACAGGTCATTTTTAGCAAAGGGTTTCCCAGCCTCCTTCCTCTCCCCCACCAAAGGAGCTTATCTCTTCTTGGAAAATGGGTGATCCAAGGAGGACAAGGGACAAAAAGTGGAACCCCAATTTACTGAGTCTCTCCTGTGCCAGGCAGGCATTTTGCTGGAGTTGAGATAGAAAGGTAAACACAACCAGGTCAGGGAGACCTATATATAATTATAGTGACTAATGCTTTGTACAGATTTTTACTAAGTTCCATGGAGCAAAGGGCAGCGTCACCGACTTTGCCTGGGGAGTTGGTCTAGTTGTCAGAGTGGAGAACATCTAAGGGAAAGCTTAAAGGATGCTTAAAGTTTGGAAGGGCAGCTCAGGTGATGGGAGAAGTGTGGGTCCTCTGCTGGCGATAGGAAAGTGACTAGAAGGTAGAAGGTGCAATGTCTTCAGGGAATGATTGAGAATCACACAAGCTTGAGTCAAAGAGGAGGAGCTGCCTCCAAAGAGTTTGGTAAACTGCTGAAGGTTTCTAAAAGGAAATATCACAACCAAGTTTATATTTTTGAAGGGTGGTTCTGTCAACGTGTGAAAGGTGTACTGGAGGCCAGCCCCAGAAGACTTCTTGTGAATCCATGAATCCAGTGCTTGGCATAAGAGCAAGACTCTTTCACTGCTTATTCCTGGCTATCTCCTATCCCTGGATTTGCAGCCTTAGAAGATGAAGATTTTAAATGGTGGAGTGTCTACTTTCTAAAAGCTTGTGTCCAAAATAAACTGTGGCATTACTAGGCTGCATCATTCTTCCCATTTAGGCATTCTGTGGACCCTCCATGGGTTAGCAGAACCATATGTGTGCATTGCAATGAACTTAGGAGAACAAAGCACTCAGGATACCAATAAATCAGAATCAAGGTCCTCCCAGCTAGCTCCTTTCCTTCTTTCCCAGCTCTATCTCCAGACAGGGCACACGGCATGGCAATATTTTCTCAAGTATTCTGTGAATTTGATTTTGGTCAGGCAAAAAAATTAATGACCCCATAGCACATAGCAGGCCTGTTGGAGCAGCCTTTATTAGGGCAAGACAAAGAATGAGCAGGAGCAGGTGCGGGCATACCCCATTGTGAGGCACTACACCGACGTTCAGCAGAGCCATATGCCTAAATCCAGGAGAGTGACCCTGACCTTTAAGATGTGGGCCTTTGAGTGGCATGAGTCAGGAAATGTCAGCTTCTGCTGAAGTATTAGGAGTTCAGATACTGAGTTCCACATCAACTCCTTTCCGCTTCCTGGACCCAATTCCAGGGTGTGTGGGGGGAAGCGGCTTCTCCCCCACACCAGTAGGATGTCCAAAAAACTCGACTCAATTCTGGTGCTATCTGCCTGGAGACAGCATCAGATTCCCCAGGTTAGGTGCTCTGTCCAACAGGACTGCCCTCCACCCCCACCCCCACTCCAGAGTCTGGTCCCAATCCCCAGGCTGTTGTCTGTGCTTCTGACCCACAGGCTGCAGAGTGGAGGTTCCAGCAACCTCCCCCTTAGACTCAATTAATTTGCTTGAATGATTCACAAGACTCTGGAGAACACTTATTTACCTGTTTAATAAAGGATACTGTAAAGGATACAAGTTACTAGCCACTCGAAGAGATATATATGTGAAGATCCTACATAAAGAAGCTTCTGGAGCTTGGGGCCTGGCTTGGTGATACATGGAAGCTCTCTTGGACAAAGAAGCAGGATGCAAGAGAGAGAGAGACAGCAAAAGGCTCTTCTTGTGAGTTTTTGTGAGGGCTTCATTGCATAGTCATGATTGACTAAATCATTGGTCATTGCCTGATTCAACCTTGAGCCCCTCTGTCCTCTCCCCTCCCAGGGCTTGGGGTTTGGGGTTGAGTGTTCCCACACCTCTATGCACTTGGTTGGTTCCCCTGGCAACCAGCTCCTACCCTTGGGTGGGGTCTAGAAGACCACGTTAACATAACAAGACACTCATTTGAACTTTGTGGCTCTGAAGCATTTTTCTGGAACTGTGGATGAAGACCAAATATACCTGAGAGTTATATAGTGGTCATCTGAATGACCAAATATATATTTCTGACAACTCATTATATCACAAATACAGCTAGGAGATAGGCTCTGGGATTGGAGGCTTTGATTCAGACTTTACCTGAGTTAGAGGATAAACCTAAGGCTCCCAAAGAAGCCCTGACAAAAATGATGGGCTGGGCTGACCACTGCAACCTTCATCACCCTGAGCTCTCTGCCCACTTCTTTGCCCATAGATTTCCCTGCTTAGACTGCTGTGTTTGGTCTCCCATATATGCTTGTCACTGTCTCTGAAACTGCTCGTGCTTTCCATATAGCACATCTTATAACCCCAATGTCCCATGGCCTCCCCAGGCTGTGCATAGGAATTGTTACAGATTGCGTTTGCTCCCCTCAGTTCTGGTCCCCTCCGCAAAAAAAGAGTTGAAAGGCAGAGAGACACAGTAGCGAAGCAGAGCAGAAGTTTTATTGGAATACACTCCAAGAGGGGAGTGGGCCAGAGTCAAGCGTTGACCCCTTAGGCGGGAGGCCTATATATTACATTCTCGCTAGGAGGTGCCTCTTTGACTGAGAAGGTGTGGTTGCTTGATCTGCAGGTCTTTCCGTACATTCGTTCTTCTCAGTGAGTGTGTCCTTTCCCCATGCTGAGGTGTGATCTGGGTAGTTCTTAGATTTGTTGGATTGTGCCCCTACTGGGATCTGGTTGGGAAGGAAGTTCTCTCCCTGCAAAGCTGTTGTTGTCTTCACATGGGACCCCCTACCTGGGCCTTATTTTCCCTTTCCAGCTGCTCATGTCTATCTTTCTACCTAATATTCCTAACAGTCCCAGAGATATTTTGTTCATAAGAAAATGGTGAGAAGCAGTATTGTCTCACTTAATCCAGGATTTCTGGCCACCTTATCTGAACTCTTCACTGTCCTGGCTTCCCTGAAAAGAATTGTGCTAAGCAGTTGAGTTCAGAAGAGACGAATTGATCTTGGATATACAGAAAGTGAAGTTTTCTCAGGGCTTAGCTCAGATGTCAATACAGTTTCCCAATTTCCACGGGCTTTGAGCTTATTTCAGCCTGAAAATAGGGCCAATGGCTTGGGGGAGGGAGGGAAAGTAAAGGGAACAGCATTCGTTGAGCAGCTGCTGTGTGGTACATGCCTGAATGCAAAGGCAAATATGGAAATGTCACTCTCTTCCAGTGCTTTCAGTCTAGTCAGGGAGACAGAACCATAAGACAAATTAAAAAGCCACATGACAAGGGCACAAAGTTCCCAGGAAATGGTCCAGAGTCAGCAGGGCCACTCTGTCATTTTCCTTTTTTCCATTATCAAGGGGCACTGATGGAGTCTTGAGAAAGGAGGTGATAATCTGAGCTCGATCTTGACAAAGAGCAGGAGTTAACAGAAAGAAGAGGAGGGCAAGCCAAGCAGAGGGAACAGTCGGATACAGCCCTGGATGTGCCAAAGTGACGGGGGCTTAGAGCACAGGAGGTAAGCAGAGACTCACTGTGGCTAGTGGCCAGGAGAAATTGTGGGTAAAACTGAAATATTTCCAGAATCTCTCACCTGGCCTTAGTGCATCTCCTATATCAATAGGTGTTCCCAAGGGCTGGAGGAGGGAGTCCATCTCTATATCAGTAGGTGATTACATGGGGTTGGGGTGGAGGGCAAGCAGGCATCTGGACCGGAGAGGTATTTTGGCTTCTTTGCAGCCGGGTCACCAGTCATATGGGTGAGCAGCAGTAGATGACTGCTTGTAAGCAGTAAATGCATTTCTCCCACTTTATTTCTCTCTTTGACTGATTTTGGCATCAAAAGTTATTTCCCCCGGGGCTGGGAACATATTTTCCCCCCAGAGTTACACCTGGCATAGTTGGCAGGCTCTCTGAACCCGAAATCTGTCTTCAAGGGTGCAATGTTTGGGTGAGCTGCCCCTAGGTATGGTGGGGAGATATACGGAAACCCCCCCTGTGGATGGTGGGGAGGCCCCGGTGGCTGCTGCAGTGGGGGGTGACGACTCACCCTTCCCTCTCACAGTGGTGGATGGTGCAGCTTCACCTGGTAACCGCCCATCCATAGGGCTTCCACTTGGGGAGCCCCTAGTGGGGAATTGGTCTAGGGTAAAGCACCTTCTAGTTGGGTGGGCCCTCCCCCAATTCTGGGGAGACACTGGAAGCTGTGGAATTAGCCTTCTGTGAGACAGAAGACTGCTTAGAGGCCTTGAGTGGCCGTGTGGTGGCTGGGATTGTGGGATGTTTGTTTCTCGAGATATTGGAAAGGGTTATCAAGGAGAGAGACACACATTGGTGTTGCTTGGAGGAGCTGGGGAATGACCTGTGGAATACCTTAAGAGAGATGGTTACTGAGAAGACAGGCTGCGCTCCTGAAAGATATGTTAGCAGCAAGGCAGGTGGCAGCAGGAGAATCTGTGTTGCAGGAGGTGTGGGGGAGGGGGAGGAAGGAGCAGTGCCTTCAGCCCCAGAGATGGTAGAGGGGATATCAGGGGAGAATGAGGGGGTGGGGCCAAGGGTGGAACTGTTGCCAAGGTCACTGTCTGAGACACAGCCCCTCCCATGTTAAAGGCCCACCCAATGGTAATTATGAAAATAAAAATGCAACAGCCACGGGCTCCTCATGGGGAGGAGCAGCCCCCTCCCCAGGTTGTGGAGCACTTTGAGCCCCACCCCTATACCAAGGATGAGCTGGTGGAGATGAGCCTCTGGTTTTGGCAGAAGCCATCTGAACCTCTGCCTACATGGCTTTTGTGTCTTTGGGATATGGGGGTTATGTCGAGTTCTGAAATGTGTAGACTGGCTTCCTTGATGATGACTCACCCTTCCCTCTGGCAGTGGTTGCATAGTGCCTGTCTTACCCGAGGGAATCATGTGCTTCTGGATTCGCTGAAAACAGCCATCAGGACAGTTTAGCCTAATCAGGATGATTTACCATACTTACCCACTAGCTGGAAAACATATGTAGAACTCCAGCAGGTGTTATGGGAGTTGGACATGAAAAATATTATCTATAATATGGGCCCCCAGGGCCCCAGTGAGGAGTTGTTCACCATGGGAATGAGAAATCTCATGCTCCATATAGCTCCCCCATCTCTCTTTGGGTCCCTAGTGACTATTCTTGCCCCCCATGTAGGGCAACCCATAAGGGAGGCTACCCGTACTTTAGCAGATCTGGGGGAGGTTGAAACAATAAGAGCATAGAAGGAAGTATGAGCTATGACTGAAAGGAGAGGTGCAAAGGGCCCTGTGAAGTCTCAAGGACCCAGGTGTGGGTTGATTTGATAAAAGCTGGGGTAGTGAAAGAAAAACATGATGGGCAGCCCAGTAGGATCTTGTTGGAACTGTGGCACCAATTAAAGCCAGAGCAGCAGTTCCACCTGCTGAGGTCCAGGACATGGAAGCTGGAGGCAAAGCCCCATATCCAGCCTGTGTCCCAGCAAGACTTCCTAGGGGATGGCACTCAGGCTCTGCCTGGGCCCTCACCCTCACAGGAGGATGATTTGGCATTGCAGTTTGACTGAGAGGGCAGTCAAGGGCCCCCATCCTGGGGGATAATGTGGGGACTGGAGGCCACATGTAGAATTAGCAATTTGTTGGTCTCCCGTAAGTGTACAATGTGTCCTGATGCTGGTGGACACAGGGGCTGAATGTTCTCTGATTTATGGCAACCCTGAGCATTTTCCTGGGACCCCCACTGTGATAGATGGCTACGGGGGTAAGGCAATTAGAGAGAAGAAAGCCCAAATCACATTGGGGATAAGGCATCTACCTCCCAAAGAAGTATACTGTGTACATTTCTCTCACCCCTGAATATATTTTGGGGATGGATATCCTGCAGGGCCTGCGGTTACAGACTACTGCAGGTGAGTTCAGACTGAGAGTACATGTGGTAAAAGCAGTTCTAAAAGAGATACTAAGCATCCACCTGTAGCTCTGACAAATACTAAGCAATAGAAATTGTCTGGGGGCACAAGGATATTGGAGAAACTCTGCAGGAGTTGGAGAAGGTGGGCATTATAAAGCCCACTCATAGGCCTTTTAATTCTCCGGTGTGGAATTTGATTCTCCTGGTGTATAACTGTGGATTACAGGGAATTGAATAAAGTCTCACCGCCTTTGCATGCTGCTGTCCCCTCTATAGCAGCCCTTATGGACACCCTCAGTCATGAACTAGAGCAGTCTTAGTTCATGGGCTGTACAGAGCCAGGTGGGGGCTGGATTTGGCCTGCAGTGTGTAGTTGGCTGGTCCCTGATCTAGACTATCCTGAAACAAATACGAAAGTCTTCATTGGCCTTCGATATTCTGGGTTCTTAAAGATATTTGAGTGAAGAGTTTGAAATGTGTTTTCAGAAAGAAAACCTGAAAATTGATTTCAGGTCTGATTTTTGTTTGTTTGCCTCTCCTCCTTTCCTGAGACTCCCCACGGCCTTGGCCATTGTCCCCAGGAAAGGAACCTATCAAGAGGAAGTCCATTTTGGTTTCTTAGAGCTCCCTCCAGTGTTGAATCCCTGCAGGCTGCTCAAACAAATGCAGCAAAGCCCAAACCAAGAGCCTGGAAACCCTGGAAGCCTAGGCAGGATGCAAAACTCCAGTCTTGGCCAAAGGCCAGAGTGAGAAAGGAGGGGCCACAGGAGATCCTAAGTCCCAGCAGGGCCATTCAGAATCCTTGTCAAGACTGAATAGGGGCCACACATCCAGGTTCTAGAGCTGTTGTGTGGTCAACTCAGACTCTCATTTTTGCAGGGTTTCTTTGGAAGTCCTGGGTTCAATTCAGGAAGGCTTGACTTCATTCATTCTCCACAGTCCGTCCCCAAGCCCACCCTGTGGTGTTCACTCATCTACAGTACATCTTCCTCCTTCCCTGTGCAAACAGACCCAAGAGTCTTACTGGTCCTCAGAGCAAACATCTGTGCACCCCACTCACCCTGAGAGAGTCTGCAGTAATATCTAGGTGTCATTAAGGATGGACAAGGAACTTGAGGGAGGCACCTCACTTTGTCTCCTGGAATCCCCAGGATTGCTTTCAGAGCTTCATGTGCGTTCACTTTAGTACTTTATGCTATTTATGATGCCACTAATCCAGAAAGGGCTCCTTAGAAAACTTTAATAGTGGAATATATAGATTGGATAATGCCAGATCAGTATCCTTACTCAGATAAGGGTTTTTAAGATAAGGATTTTCTACATAAAGCTTTACCCTTGAAACTTCAGTAGTTGGGCAATGTCTGGATCTCTGTGTGGGATCATGAACCCACAAGTAGTCATTGAACTGAAGTAGTACCTGCTTAAGCCCTAGAGTCTCTTCATGGCTCAGTTTTTAATTTCTGGAAGAATAAAATATGGACAGGTTCTGTTTCCTCTTTTTTTTGTGTGATATTTCCTTAATGAACTGATACACTTTTGCACAAGCTCTGTAAGTGCCCTGCTTCAGGGAATAGAAAGACATAGACTCCCTTTCATAGATACTGTTATAATGGTAGCTGCCCATTTTGAGGACTATGTCCAGAGTAGGTAAGTGTCCCTACATGTTCACTCAGACTCCCCAACAACCCTGTGAGGTAGGAATTAGGATGTCTGCCTTACAGATGAGGAAGTGAGGCTCAGAGAGGGAAATAAGTCTTCCCAAGCTTACACAGCTAGCAAGTAGTGCAGCTGGAGGCAAGCTAGATCCATCACACTCTGGAGTCCTCACTCTTACCCACTGTGCTATACTTGTATTGGTCTTATTTTCACAGAATGCAAACAGCTAGGAGTCAGGGCCACATGCTGTTCCTCAGCTCTCTGAAAACTGAAGTTGCAGTTTGAGGTGGCTAGCCCTACCTGACTAGTATTCAGAATTCTCTATCGCAAGGCAGCTTAGCTCAAAGCAGTTGTGTTTTGCTAATGAAGTCTGAGCGTTCATGAAGAAGGAGAATCCTGGGTCCTCAAAAGCTCATTTATCTGTGCCCCAGAGAAGAGTCAAAACTATTTTCTTAGAATTTGGACCTAGCTTGACAGTAATGTGTCTTATTTAAGGGCACTGTCTTTGGAGTTTGATCTAGGTTCTGCCATATTATTTGGGGTATGTCTCTGAATCCTTCCGTGACTTGGTTTTCTCAGCTATAAAATGGCAATAATTATGCCTGTCTGTATTGGAAATCCTGTGGGGTGTCTTCTAATTACAATGGCTCCCTGAATATATCCCCAAACACACACACACACACACACACACACACACACACACACACACACACATGCACATACACATACACAGAACCCTCAGCTACTTTGTGTTATCAGTCAGGGTGGGGGCCAGGGCACATCTGACTCAAACCAGGCCAAGTACACTTTCTCTCCCAGCATTCTAGATTTGGAATTGAGAAAATCTATTACTTTCTAGACTGATCTTGAACTTGGGGCTCAGGGGTGGTCCCATATCCTCCAACATATGGTTTGAGAAACAGAGGAAGATGGTCGTCAGAGAGAGAAAGATGAAGTAGCTGTGAGAGAGAAGCGGAGGTTACACCCTTGCTTCCTTATACTCACTTCCACCGTTTAGCAGTCGGAGTCCTGACAAATGCCTCACAGTCTTGTTGGGATTAAAATGTTAGGATGTCTGTAAAGATCTTAGCCTGGACTAAAACAAGTGCCGAATAAAGTGCATTTATGAATTGTTACTTCCTTGGCTTACGTCTGGGAGGGAGCGTCTCTTCAGGCAGGGGTCTTGTTAAGCTTTTTCGTCACAAGACAAAATTAAGTTTCTTTAGGTTTTACAGACCAACAAGGCTTCAATGTCTGTTTAACTGGAAGCACAAAATAGCTGCACCCCAGGTTACATCTAGGGAAGATGATCATGCACCAAGAACTGGGGAACCCTTCAAGGGTTGCTGATTCTTTCTTGAGCAGACTGGGAGCCCAAGTTCAAATGCCAATGGAATTCCCCTGGGTTGGTCTGGGAGAGCCTCATGACATTTGGTTTCCACTTCAAGTTTGTTGTCTCTTATGCCAACATGGGTGTTGTAGAATGTCAATTTATTTACCTCCTTCTCCATAGCAAGTCCACCTTTTTTGTACCACATCCCCAGCATTTAGCTCAAGGCATGGCACATAGGAGAGCAAAAAGTTATTTTCTAAAAACTGGATGCAATTTTAAATTCACTAATATTAATACTTGCCCACTGTCAAACATCCAGGAAGTGGCCACACAGATGGATTCCAGGGGAGGTTTATCTAGCTCCAAAGCCATGTGCTTTTGGATGTTAGAGCCTTTATAGAGCTTCCACCTTGGCAACTAAAGGACCCCACACTGGGTCCTTATTCATACCCATCCTCAACTCTGCTCCCAAATCCTTCCCACTCTCCCACTCTTCTCTATGCCCCACTCTTCCCTTCAGTAAACACTCCCATTCATTTATTACTCTCTTTACTATGTGTTCATTTAATAATTATTGAACAGAATAGACACCCATCACTGAGCATGGAAGACAAAAGATAAATAAGACCCCTCTTCTATCCTGGCCATGAGGATATTCACAGGAGAGAAATGTAAAAATAATGATAATAATAATTAACTACTACGTGGTGTGCTAAGTGCTACAACCAGACAGGTGCAAAAAGTCACCTCTCCCAGGGGCAGGGATTGAGGAAAGTTTGGGAGGTGGCATTTATGCTGGGCCTTGTTAGACAGCAGAGAAAGAAAGGGAAAAGGGATTCCAAGTTCAATGAACAGCCTAAACTGGGCTATGCAAGCATGAAGTACTTGGCAAGGGGCAGCAGCCAGAGACCCCCACGTGCCTGGATGGTCGGGGACTAAGAGGCGAGGAGCAAGGGAGGGGGCAGGGGAGCAGAGTGGGGCCCCATTGCCAAGGCTCTGAAGTCCTTATTCAACTCTGAGCAACCCAAAGGACAGACTATGTGTTTAGGGCACCAGCAAAATAGGGCACCCAAAATAAAATCAGAGAAGAGGACAGCTAAAAAGAAACAACTTTAATTTCAACATACCTTTGAGTTTTATGCAATTTCAAAAAATATTTTTATTTCAAATTTTAGCATTTTTTAGAATTATATATGGAGAACATCACTCTTATCTTCACAGGGTCTGTAAAGGTTTCTGTTATAGAAATTGGACATGAACCAGTCTCAGCTTTGGGACAGGTAGAATTGAGTTAAGAAAATTTGCAAAATTGCTTTATGAATAACCTACCATTGTACTCCTAGGATACTACCCAAGGATACTAGCAATTTATGAGGTCAGTCATTTGCCCAAGGGATCTCAATTTGGTAATTTCAAGAACTGTGACAAGTGGTGTAAAATAGGGAAGGTCTTTTCTTGTAGCCCCAGAATTAGGAACCAGGACCCCTGGTGAAACACCAAGTACTTGACTTTTTAAAGAGAAGTCAACCATTTTCCCAGGACCTTATTAATAGGCTGCAGACTGGTCCTGCCATTCCCAACCAGCCCAGTCTTCTTTATCTTACATTAAGACCTCTTATGAGATGCAGTGTTCCTGGCCCAAAGTTATACGTGCCTACCCCCACCCTGCTGCCATTGGAGAGGGAAGAGGGCATATTCGTGCCCAAAACAAAGGGAGTGTGTGTTTCAGAGAATCACTCATCTAGGTTAGGAGGACCTACATGAAGGGGGGAAATGAAATCTTACTCCCCAGCTGGTTGGTTCCTGCAGTGCCACCCCACTCCCATCACAGTGCAACGTGATGAGAGATCCTGGAAGAGTTTAACATGTACATCGGGAGTTTGGGTCCTCAGAAATGAAGGTGGACAAGATGACGTGGAATGCTATGCCAGGAAAACTACATATACAGGCAAAGACTGCCACACCTGCCTCAGTGCCAAGCAGTAGAGAGAATCAGACCAAGCCAGAAGGAGACTAAGGTCACCTCCTTACCACCAGCAGGTGGCCTAGGAGCATCCTTGCTGGCTGTCCTACTACCTCTCCCTGCGCTCAATTCCAGAGGCACCAGGGCCTGGAGCAGGGGGCTATGGGGAGAGAGCAGAATGTGCCCTCGCTAGCTAGCACCAAGTTCCTGGATGATAATTTCTACAACACATATTCCTCATGCAAAGCATGTGCCTGGCCCATAGAAGACATTTAATATTTGTGTTGAAAAATGAATGAGTGAATGAAAGTACACAATAAAAGTACCCACCCTGCCCCATCTTTTTTCTTACTCACTCACTGCTTTCCTGGTTTAGGGGTCACATTCGTCATTCAGAGGAGAGTATTCCTCTGGCTCAGGGACTTGCTTAGGTAGTAATGTAGCATTACCCCAGGGTACATGTGATGTGTGTTCTCTAGAAATGTCAGTTCCTGGGTGGGGCTTAGGCTTCCACCATCTCTAGTCCCACCTCAGCCTTGCATTCCAGCTCAGTGGGCAGAAGGGTATACATTTCAGCTGTTCTCAGCCCTGCTGTGGTTTTACTAAAGAGACTTCTAGCAGCAACATGAAGTTGGGAAGCTTCCTTCTCCTGGTGATCCTCAGCACCTTCACCTTGGAGGTACAGGAGCTTCTGGCTGCAGTGAGACCACTGCGACTTTTGGGTGAGTGCAGACAGAAGACAGTCTTGTTCTTTGAATGAGGGAGCCAGAAAGGTCATCAGGAACCAGTGTGTACAGGGGGCTGAGGGGAAGAAGGAGAAAGAAAGTTATTCCAGTCCAGGAGCCATTGCAGGGACCCTCCTTGACTGCAGAATCTCTCTCCATCTGCCTTCACTTCCCACCTCCTTTCCCTGGGTCACCCCTCCATCTGCACTCTCTATTCATTCCCTTTGTTGCCTCATCAGCCTCCCTCCATTGCCTCAGCATCACTCTCTCCATCTGTTTCTTTGTCTCTTTTTACAGATAGGCTGGATCACCTAGAGAAAATATTTGCTTCATCTTGTTAAACATGAATCATCTTGATCTCTTCTTTCCCTTTTACCACCAACATTCCCAAAGGAGTAATCTTAATTTTCTGCCCTTGCTACCCCATAATTCCTCATTCCTTAATCCTCTGAAAACGGATTATGGTCATTACAGCCCCCACCAGTCTCCTGAAACTGCTGTCTCAGGTCCTAGTCACAAATCTCTTAAATTTTCTCAGAAGTCAGTTTTTTTAATCTGTAGCATCTGACATCGTTCACCACTCCATCAATCCTCAGACTTCTCTCCTGGATTATCTTCACTGTATCTTCTTCTCCCTAAATATTATTGGATTCAACTCTTACTCCTCTTTCTTCTTCGCTCTCCTCCCTCACATTAAATGGGTTCCAAATACCACCCATTCTTTGGAATTGTTTCTTGCGTATGTTCCTTCCTGTCCACCCCCGATTGCCACACTGTATTTATTACCCTCTGCTTGGGCCAACTCGGTGGTTTCCTAACAGCTCTTCCTGACCCTCCCTTCCTTCTGAAGTTTGCTTGCTTGTTGAATCCTGCCTGGTCCATTCTGTGCTCTCACACCAGAATAATCTTCTTAACCAAACTGCAGCCATACCCCTCTCTTGGCCTACCAAATGAAATCCAAACTCCTCAGGTCCTCAAGATCTGCCTTGTCTACTTCCCCTTCTTAACTTCTAAGCGTTTCCTAATTCTTATCCAGCCTTCCATGTGCCATTTCTATTGTATTCGTTGTGTCTCAGGCTGAGGAGTGAGGAGATGAGGTGCATTTGGTGCTAAATTTAAGGAGGCGCTCACTCTCGGGATTGGGCCAGTGCCACCTTAAACTCTGGGCCTTCAGTGCCTCACTCATGGCCCCTAGTCATTGCAGTTTCGCCTTGTGAAATTTTGCTACTAATTCTTTCTCTTCTTTCAAGACTCTACCACCCCTCTCAATTGTGCCTTCAAAAGATTTCTGTACTTCACGACTCCCTGTTTCTGACTAACCTAGTTGGAAGTAATGACTTCTTTCCTCTGAGCCCCTTTGAGCCATTTGGATATACCTCTCTTGGGACACTTGTCATATTCTGCTTTGTTTTTAGTGATTTAAACAAAAGTCTTATCTCTATTGTTAGAATCTTAGCTGCCTGATGGTAATGACCCTGCCTTACATCTGAATAACTGACCTCTATGCTTTGTACATAGTAAGAAATCAACAGATAGAATGTGTAACCAAACTGCTGTGAGTGGAAACAAGTCTTCAACCTTCTCACCATAAATCAACAACAGCGAATAGAAGTAGGGAGGGATCGAATTAAGTTCCTCTGAGGTCTGCAGGTATACTGTAGACATCCCACTGGGCCCCCTCCGTAGACCCTCAGACATTGCCAGTCATCATAGGATCCTTTGTCTTCGAGCCTGAACATGGCATGCCAGGCTCCTTAGCACTGCTTCAGATAGCCATCTCTATTGACTGGAGCTGACCCTGGAGAATAAACTTCATTTCTCCTGCTGCACCCAAGGGCTCCATTTTACTTATAAGGAAACAGGCCCACAGAGGTCCAGAGACAGAATCAGGTAGAGAAACTCCTAATAACAGCTGAGTAACCACAGCACACATTAATCCAGAGTTCTTCATACATTTTTCTAGAAGCTGCTGTGGGTTGTTAACCAGCTTCTTGGATTTACTTCATTGGGCCTCAAAGACTAACTTTGAGGCTCTGGGCACCTGTTGTGCTTCCACTCAGGTCAGGAATGACTCTTCAAAATTTGGAGATATGCTCTTCCTCTCAGGGTCAGTTTCACTGTGTGGAATGGCAGCAGCAGCTCGGCCTAGGGGCCAAGCAGGTCTGGGCTGGATTCCACTTCTATACCCACTAGTGGGCATGTCATCTCTTTGTGCCCCAGCTGCCACACCAACAAAATGGAGCTAGTCAGACTCGCTGCACAGCATGCAAGACACCCTTGATGGCATTTGGTAAACGTGATTCTCCCCTTCTCTGCCCGTCCCAGCAGAGGAAGGAAGTGAGAACATTTAAGTGGGCTTCTTTGCACTTCCCTTCCAAAAACACAATTACCCTTTTCTTTAAAGTAGGCCTTACTGTATTGTGGTTATGTAAATGCATTGCTTTTAAACGAAACATGTAAGATGTTAATAAGTATTTTTCTGTGAGTAATAACTTGTAATTTACATGACACATTAACCTAAAGAAAAAAAAAATGGACTGGCTCCTTAATCAAGGGCTCTCTTCTCCAGTGCCTGTGCCCAAAGCTTGGTGGTTTTTCACTGGTCTGTTCTCACATAGGCATCTGTGTCAACCTCTGCAGTGGTGATTGGGATTGTGATCCAGGACAGCACTGCGTCAGCAACGGGTGTGGTTATAATTGTGTCTGAGACTAAATACAGGTAAAAACATCAGCCCTGCCTGCTTCCTCAGACTTTGTCCAAGCTAGGAAGGCTGTATAGTTGGCCCTGATGGGACTTTCCAGAAATGGGTGGGACAGAAGCCTGTTTCTCTGTGGCCTTTCCCTTTCCAACCACCCTCCTCAAGAAAAAGAAGCATCTATTGCAGGATGATGGTTTCTAAACCTTTAAAATGATTTCATTACTCAGCATATCCTGGAGAGAAATTAGACTATTTGAGCAAATAGAAGATGTAAATCACCCACAATCCTCCATCCCAAAATGGTATCGGCTTAACATTTTGGTGCATGTTTTATACAGACACATACATAAATACATAATATATACATTAAAATGAGATAATCTTGTAGCTATTTTGATTTCTTGATTACTTCAATTAGAAATAACTAATGAGCAACTTTTAATATCAACACTGATGCTACTATACCATCATCTTTAATAGCTTTATGGAAGTCCATCCATGCTCATATACTTGGGAACTTCCATTAATATATGTTTTATGTATTTTTTATTTTTTATATTATTAATGCAGCTGTAATGAATACTTAATTAGTGTACATGCCCCCATTATCTTCCTTGGGATAAATTCTAAGAAGTATAATTGATGGCCAAAGTGTATGCTCATTTGAAGCCTTTGGTACACATTTGCATGTTGACCTATGAGAACCCCTTTTCTGTAAAAATATTTCAGGGTCCTCAAATGATAATTTCTTTACTTTCAGTAGCCATTAAATGAGACACCAAAAGCCTAAGTAGGAGCTACTGTGATTCAGTTTTGGTTATAAATATAAATTAAGTGGTATTAAACCAACAGAATCAATATATACTTTTCAAGTAACCCATTTGTATTGAGAACATATTGTTTGTCCTATCCACCCACAATTCTTGGGATGCTGTCAGCTTTGCTGGCTCCTTGCAGGTGCTTATTGATTCTGAGAACTGGGAACTGTCACCTCTCAACTGCATTCTGTAGGTCCAGAGCCCCAGAACAGCAGGTCTCATGCACAATGTCTGTGTCCATTTCTCAGTTGAGGAATTGTCTTAAGGTCATCTTTCTCTAATAATTATTGTTCATCCCTCCCTAGAGTTCCTAGCTTCAAGATGTGACTGGAGATCCTACCCAGGAAGACAGATGAAAATGGTGGCCTGTGTATGGAGATTACAAGGGATGTGGTGGGAAGAAAAAAGAGTTGGGTCTTTTAATAAATCACCATTGTTAAAAGTACCCACTATTAGTTATGTGATGGGGAGTGATGTGGAGAAGGAAATGGGGGATAGATGACATTCGTTGAGCACTTGCTATGCAATGAGGACTGTGATATATTTTCCACAAGCATCATCTAATTTATCCTTATAATAACCTTGAGACTATGTTTATTATCACATTCATTTTACATATGAGGTTTGGAAAAATAATTTGCTTAGTGGTGTAGCAAGTAAGTGTCAGGGCCTTTGATCCCACATCAAACTCTAAGGCCTTATGCATTATAACATAGTAACTGGGAGCTCCAGCTCTGAATTTCAAACCCAGGCCCTCTACACAAATGGTGTGACCTTTAACGAATGTCCTAACCTTTCTGTACTTATTTCCTCATCTGTATATCAGTACACATTTCATAGAGCTGCAAGGATAAAAGATGTTCATGTAAAGTGCTTGGCATAGAACCTGACGCAGAAAACGCTCATTGAATGTCAACTACAATTATTATTATTAATTAGATGGGCTGGTGACCCCTAGTCTTAATTCTCGAAGACTCCAGATCAGAATCTAAGGCCTATCCTCCTTCCTAGCCTCTCCTAGTTCATCTCAATACTGAAAGTCAGGTCGTCTCTTCTGGTTTTTCCCATTGCAAAATGTGGGAGGTAATAGACTTACAATTTTTTGCCTATGTTCTTCAAATTGTGAACTTAAGATTCAACCAGCCAGGTAGTAGTGTGATTTCAGCCAATTTACTGCCTGTGTGGATGCTGAAAACCAAACTCCTTATACTTGCTCTCTTTAACCCAGTTAAACTTTCTTTAAAAGGGGAAAATAATAACATCTACTTCATTTGGAAGCTTAGATTTATAGATTTACAATTTACAAAGCATTTTCACAAATCTTCGACTTTCACATCAACTAACAGATGGCAAATAGGGGCTCTGAATAAAAATAGTAAGTTCATTCGTTCTATCAACAAGTATTGTGGGGTGCTGGCCATGTCCCAGGTGCTGTGTTAGCACTGGGGCTACAACAGTGAGCCAGACAGAGAGGGTCTGTGCCTTCGTGCAGCTCACATTCTAGAGGGAAAAACAGATAATAAACAAGTAAACAAAGAAAGAAGGTAACTACACATTATGGTAAATGTTGTAAAGGAAATAAATAAGGATGTGAATTAGAATTGGGAATCAGGTGGTTAAAGTAAAGCCTACTTTAGTAAGGATGATCCAGATTGCTAAGGTGATAAAAATGAAGTCTTGACAGGGTTTTAAAACATCAAAGAAATTCCGGGATAAGGCTCCAGATCACCTCGTGCAGAATTTATAAAAGGAAATGGCTGTGAAATTGCTCAGCATCCCTTAAAGTCCCTGAGTCACTTTAAGATTATAAAAATATTGAGAGTGAGGATGTGTGAGATTTTTGTGGGAGTGCTTTTGGCAAGTTGTCAGTTTCCACGGTTTAAAGGTTACCATCTAAAACAAGCCAATGCGGAGACCCTTCAAGAGCTTTTATGTATTTCCTTCAGTTCATAATCACTAGAATAGGAATGTTCATTTCCATGGAGAAACTACACTGCCACCAGCATGTTTATGTTCCATTAGAATTCAATAGATTGGTATTGGTCTACTTTATATCTGGGCCATTCAGTCTTGCATAAAACTATGTGTGGGTCATCCTGTTGCAACCTAAGATGAGCCACACCAAACCCATATTCTTTCCACAGCCTCTTCTACAACACCTCCAGTGTGGTGATGATCAGGTCTCACACATCCTTCTAGGCCAGTGTGTTGGACATCTCTTCTGTACTGCTTCAAATACTCTTGGACTTATGCTCTTATTGTAATCATTGCTACAGCAACCAGTTTATTTCAGGCATCTACTAGCTTAGTACAAGGTAACTTGTCAGAGCCTTGCCTTGGACTTGTACCCTAGTACACCACACCTCTCATTTTTCTGCCT